>JAODPA010004786.1:0-13963 GCA_025585075.1 Nepenthes mirabilis | reverse complement strand
GCTGCTTTAGATTACAGGCTTCCGGAGTGCTTTGCACGTGATTTCCGGGGTGGTTTTTTTTTCTCGTTATTTAGCCGGATTGGCTTGTACTTTTATTTTAATGGCTATTGTCATGGATTTAGGGGTTCCCTTAGTTCTATATTTTTTTCCCAAGTCGGCAAAACACTTGGTAAAAAAACAGAATTTTTTGTACATTTTTATTTAATTTAATGTAATTAATTACTTACCAAAAAAAAAAAGATATCAGACCAGGCAACTTTTGCATTTGTCTTTCCTTCAATTGAGCCGTTCCAAAGGAAACGCCTCAACAGGCCGTCGATCTGATTAAGGATGGATTTGGGAAGAATGAAGATAGAGGCCCAGTATAGGTGGATGGACGAGAGAATAGAAGCGATGAGTTGCAGCCGACCCCCAAAAGATAGCCACCTATTTTTCCATGATTTTATTCGTCGTGTAATTTTTTCGGTGAGAACATTGCAGTCACGGATTGACATCCTGGTGGTAATTAGGGGAACACCCAGGTATCTAATGGGGAGAGAGCCTATTTTGAACCCCCAAATATCAGCGATTTTCTGAGGAAGGGATTGGTCTTTTGAGCGTATGAAAATTTCGCTCTTATTCACAATCGCCGAAATCCCAGAGAGCCAATAAAATTCCTCAAGACAGTGCTTTAGAATACGAGTCGAATCGACGTCAGTATGAGAGAATAGGAGAAGGTCGTCAGCGAAAGCCAGCATGACAATTTGGGATGCCTCACAGTTCTGGTGAAATTTGAATTTTTCATTTCTGCAAGCCTTGAAATCAATAATCCCATGTAAAACCTCCATAACCAGGACAAAAAGATAAGGGGAGATGGGATCGCCTTGGCGAAGGCCCTTTCCCCCTTTGAAAAAACCGATAGCTTCCCCATTAATATTGATCGTGTACGAGGGGGTGGTTATGCATTGTTTTATCCAGTCAATCATTTTGGGCGGGAATTTCATGAGGGTCAGGATAGAAATTATGAAATCCCAATGCACTGAATCGTATGCTTTCATGAGGTCAATTTTCATAGTGCATCTTGGGGGATCATGACCCAGGTGGTACTTATGAAGGTTTTCTTGGGCCAGAAGAATGTTATCGCTGATGTGACGCCCGGCCACAAAAGCCGTTTGGCTCTTATCAACAAGAAAAGGTAATGTCATCTTTAGCCGATTTGCTATAATCTTCGAGATAACTTTGTAGATGACATTACAACATGAAATAGGACGGTAATCAGATACCGACCGAGGGGATTTGATCTTTGGGATCAGGCTGATGATTGTAGCGTTCGTTTGTTTAAGCAGCTTTCCGTGGGTGAAAAAATCGCGGATAGCTTCACAGACAGAAGGACCAACAATGTCCCATGATTCTTTGAAGAAATGAGAGCTGAATCCGTCAGGACCCGGGGCACGGTAGTCACCAATAGAGAAGATCGTCTTTCGGATCTCTTCATCCCTGACCGGCTCAGTTAGAGGGCCTATAAGCGAGTCAGGCACAGTGTGGAGGATGAAGGGACTGAGCCGATCAGCATCAATCGAGCCGTGCATACGTCCCTCCCCAAGAGCCTTACTAAAATAATTCACAATCAGATTTTGAACACTTTCGGCTCCAGTGGTAGGGTTCCCATCATCATTGAGGAGGGAGATAATGCGATTTTTGTTGTGGTTACCGTTTACAGTTCTGAAGAAAAACTTATTGCATTGATCTCCCTCTTTTAGCCACCTTATCTTAGCTTTTTGCTTGATAAGGTCAATTTCGTTGGCCAGCGCAGCGCGGTAAGCTTCCCTACAGCTGCGCTCCTTTTGGTAACATTCAGGGTTAGATGGAAGTTGGGTTTGGATAACCTCCAGATTTTTCCTCAACCGAATGACTTCCTCGTGAACATCGCCCTCGTGAACTTTAAGTTTTTTCAGTTGCATTTTCACCAGCTTGAGGCGAGCCACCAGCCGGAACATAGGGGTGCCAGCGGTGTCGTGCAACCAAGCGTCAGCAACCAGGTTTTGAAAATGAGGGGATTTAGAAAGAAAATTATTGAAACGGAATAAGCCGTGATTTTTGGGTGGGTCGCCATAGGGGAGGAGGATACCGGGAGAGTGACGAAAGCCTGGCAGGGAGAAAAATGGCTTTGGCCCGACGGAACAGGTCAAACCAACTCCCGTTGGCAACTACTCTGTCGAGCTTTCTATATAAGCGAAGGGATGAGTCGCAACCGTCGTTCCAGGTATAGTGCGCGACTTCGTGACAGACGTCATCCAGGTCGCAATCTCTGAGGCACTCATCCAGATCGGACGAGCTCTTATTATGCCAGATTCCACCAAGGGCCTCGGACGGGGATCTAACGGCATTGAAGTCACCCAGAACTGCCCAAGGGAGATTACCCGGGTGATTAGAGATCGACCGGAGGCTTTCCCAAAGAAATTTTTGTTGACTTTCTAAATTTGCACCCGTTGGTCTTCACTGATGCTGATTCTATGGTTGGTTTGTGGTTGGCAATCGGATGCTGAGGGCTTTCAGGGGATTGGTAGCTGGGGTTTTTCTGTATAGGGCCTGGGGCTGCAGTAGTTGGCATGTATATCTGCCTGGGCGCTGAATGAGGTTATTTGTTCTCCATTGTGATATGTTGGATAGTGATTTTGCTTCCTTGGCTTTGGGGTAGCTCTCGGCTTTTGGCTATCTGGTTTGGTAGATGGGCAGTATCTTTAGTTGTTCATTTTTGATCGTTTCTGCTGCTCGGGGCTTGTGGGCTGTTGGAGTTTATTCCTCCTGCTGTATTTCCTTCGAGGTCCTGTTGATTGGCGTGGGTGCATATATGCTCCATTGGCAACTCTTGATGTTTGGATGCTGCTTTGGTTAGATGTTGTACCTGATGGATTTTTCAGTTAGCTGGCGGCCGTCTCTGGTGCTTGCTGGTTGTTTTGTCACGCATTTTTCTGGTAGTACGTCTGCCGATAGATCTCTGTTGTTGCTTGCTGCAGCCTTGTACTCTCTGCAGCTGGAAAACTTGGGTACTTTGGGTTGCCGGCTGTTCCGTTTGATGTTGTTTGTTGCCGCGGGATGATCGGATGGATTGCTCCGATCTTCTCGAGTGTAATTCTTTTTACTTTTGATTTTGTATTTCGACAGTGTTGTTTTTTTTTCTGTTCTTTTGTCTGATAGTTCCTCTTAGGTTTTTTGAGATATTTTCTGATGTACCAGTTGCTCGGGGTATACCCCAACGTTTTATGTTATAACTCCAAGTCAAATAACTTGGAGCTATAACATAAGTTTTTTTGTAAATTTTTCTCCCTTTAATCCAAATTACACACTTACTTACCAAAAAAAAAAAAAAAGACGAAGGATGATATGCAACGAATATTAACCTCTCTGAACAGGACTTCGGTGTGGATGACCTGGTCCTCCAGGGCGATTATGTTAATCGAGACCATGAGGGGGTCCCATCCCACCCAAATGCGACCATTCGAAGATGCAGAGTAATTCATGATCCAAGACCAGTTTGGTCTTATTCTAGCAGAGACACTTAGAGAGTTCTTCTTCGCGACCTTGGTTTCAACCAGACCAGCAATACAGCACCTGTGAGAGTTAATGAGGTTGCAGATTTCGTGGGCTTTTACACACCCATTTAGTCCCCTCACATTCCAACAGGTGATACTAGTCATGAGAGACGTGAGGAGGAGGGGGGAGATTTTTTAACCCCCCTAGTTTTATTAAATTTCGCAGGGGATACTTGCTCCCCTTTTTTGGTGTAGGCTTCAGCCCTAGTATTTGTCGTGCCAGGAGAGAGTGGTTTTTTCAATAAGGCACGATGAGATCCAACGTCCATGGGGGCAGGAGTGGGGGTTTGGCATTGAAGTGGGGTATCAATAGAATCAGTAGCAGGAGAAAGACCCACAGGGCGGAGTATCAAGGGAATTGGTTCAGCTAGCGAGGGAGCCGAAAATTTTGATTCGGAGAGGGAGGGGGGTACAGAGTCACCTCTGGAGCAACCTCCTTCGACAATGTTTTCAATCAAGGATAAGGTGGACGGATCCACGACATTTGCCAATTCAATGGAGGAAACAGTAAGGCAGGGTGGGGTTTCAGGGCCACCACCACTGACTGGGTCAGATGGGACTGGATTCTGGTATTCTGAGGAATTGTTTGGCTCATCCTCTTGCGCTTTTTGTAAGCCGGAGTGATTGTGGCGCCTTGAAGGCCGGAGTTGCCTTGGGTGTCTGGAAGTCGGAGTTACTCCTTAGACGGAGGGAATTTGGGAGGAGTGCTTGGGCCGGAGTGACTCTGGACGGAGTGGCTTAGGGCGGAGTGACCTATTCAAAGGTTCTTTGGACGGATTTGGTCGGAGTGGCTTTGGACGGAGTGGCTTTGGACGGAGTGACTTTGGACGGAGTGACTTTGGACGGAGGTGCTTTGTTCTTTTTATTTGGGAGACAAAGTGCAGCTACTCTTTTTTTTCGGCGTGTTTTGGACGGAGCACTTTTAGCCAGAGTGGCCCTATACCTCCTGGTGGACGGCTTGTTTTTGCGTTCTCTTTCTGGACGGAGTGACTAAATGAGTCCGGAGTGGCATGTTGTGTATTGCAATTTTTGGGCCAGATTGGCCAGGTGCGATTTGTGACCGGAGTGGCATTTTCCGGAGTGCTGCTTTTGGGCCGGAGTGGAATGGCATTTTTCGGAGTGCTGCTTTTGGGCCGGAGTGGTAAGGCTTGAGATGTGTCCGGAGTGCTTCTTTTGACTTCAGTTTTCCGGAGTGCCTTTGTATCTAGCTTCCGGAGTGCCTCTCTATGATGCCGGCTTGGCTTGCTTATGGAGTGGTTAGCACGTACTTCCGAATGGGTTCGTCACTTACAGTAATCCAAAAATTATTGTAATTTATTTCTTAATGACTTTTGTCATGGTTTAAGGGGTTTTCCTTTTTTCTATGTTCCTTCTTCCAAGTCGGCATAACACTTGGCAAAAAACATAGGTTCCTTGTACATTTTTCTTTAATTTAATGCAATTAATTACTTACCAAAAAAAAAAAAATGAATTTGAAGTCGGGATGAACTTGGGATCAATTTCTTTTTTGGAGGGTTTATCTAAGCAAGGGGCATACTTGCGTGGTGAAACACTCGAGGGGATGGAGGATGTGTTAAATCGAGTGGGGTCCACCTGCTTGGGGAGCCAGGTGGTTTTGGTTGCGGGACCCTTAGTCCCATTCTTATTAGGAACGACGCTGCGTGAGGGCTTCTGATGATAATCAATTTTAATTTCCCTAATTTGATCATCAAATAGGTGAGCGTGGCCATTTGTACGTATCCTTAAGGATGTCGGTCGGGGGACCCCGACACCCATTTCGAAACACACTCTAGCAAAGCCCATGCGCTCGAATTTTTGTATGACAGGGTCTAAGCAGATGGGCTTTCCAACCGCACTCGCAATCCAACTTAAACCCAGAGGGGTCCAGTATTCAAACGGGATTCCAGACATAGTGATCCATGTAGGGATGGATTTGTATTCCTCACGAGATAGAATCATACCCAGCATCCATTCCTTCAGGAAAAAAGGATGGCCAGCAATCGCCGAGGAACCACTAGCAAGACATTTGTTGAGCATTAATTTTGAAGAAAATCGGAAGAAAAAGAAACCCGATTCGTTTCCCGCCACATGTTGAAGCTCGAAACGCTTCCAGATTTTTGTAGTAATATTATTCACAGCGTTAAAATGTACGGGGTTGCCAATGAAATATCCAACAAGGATGAAATCCCATAGTTTAAAACTTTGTTGGATAACTTCGGGTGGGGGGGATAAAAAACTATTCTCCGTATCGGAACTAATTGGCGGGAAAAATTTGAGAGGAGACATACCTCCAACGGTCCTATACTCAACAACAGAGGCCCAAGAACAACCCGATGGGCGGCTGCTGGGCTGCAATGGATGATGATCCTTCGTTGGCTGATCCCGTTGGCCGATGTGTGATGATCCTCTGCTATGGCCCTTGCTGATGCTTGAATGTTACTGTTTCTGGTGTTGGTGGATCTGCTGCCTGTGAGGTTGCTGAATTGCTGGCTTCTGGCAATTTCATCCTCACTGGTGTGGTTAATTAGATGCCCCTGTGATGGACTTTCTGTTCTGTTGTGGCTACCATCTCTGTTGGTTGTAACATTTGTGTGCATTAGTAGCTTCCATGTGTCTTGGTTCTGGAATGATTGCATCCTGCTCGATGTAATGTTTGGGGCGGCAGCCTTGTGGTGTGCCCTTGCTGGTTGAATTCGATGCTGGTCTTTGGGGTGGGTGTGATGCAGCTGCCTGTTGCTCCTGCTGGTGGAATTCTAGGGGTGCCTCTAGGATGCTGGCAATTTTTGTTATGATGTAGTAGTTGGATGATACTCCTAACGCGGGAAGTGGAAACAGCTGCTGTTGCATCTTTCCTTGCTGGTGCAGTTTTGCCTGCCGTCTGTTGCTACAATCGGATCCTGTCCTGCTGCTGGCTGTGTTGAATTTTGGCCCTTTGCTGCAGGGTGCCATTTTTGTTGCTAGTGCCATATGTTGGTGGGCGTTGATTTTGCTGCAGATGGCTTTAACTGGTTGGCTGAATAGGCTCTGATCGTGATTTGGCATGCTTGGAGGAGGATTGGCTGTATGATGCTAATCTGTTGGAAATCCTGGACTGTCAACTACTGATGAGTTTTGCAGGCGCTGGGGTGGTGTGCGTGATGTTGTAGCATATTGCTTCATGCAGTTGGAATACCTGGGGTGCAGATTGGCTATGGGCAGCTTGTTGATGTTGCAATTACTATGGGGCTACCGGATGTGGTTGATCCTGTTACCTCGGGAGTAACAGATTTTGAATCTGATTATGTAAAATGACTGTGTTCATTTTTTATGTTCTGTTAGATTGCTCCTCTTAGGATTTTTTTTTGAGTTTTTCTCAAATGTACCAGTTGCTCGGGGTATGCCCTAGCGTCTTATGTTCTAAACTCCAAGTCAAAATTTGGAGTTATAACATAGTTTTTTGTAAACTTTTTTCCCTATAAACCAAAATACACACTTACTTACCAAAAAGAAAAAAAGGACTTGGTGTGTTCAGGTCAGAGTAAAATTGTGACTGTTTGGCTATGAGGCCGGAGCTGGCATTGGCACTACCCTTGAGTATTTTGAGGCCGGAGTGCCTTAAGTATAAATTGGACGGAGTGGCTATCAAAGAGGCTGGACTGCTTTTTGTATTCCTTATAGACGGAGTGGCCATAGTGTGGTCAGGCCGGAGTGGCATCTTGGAGGCCAGAGTGATTTTATTTCGCTAAACGGTCGGAGTGGCCTTGAGTGATGAATCCGGAGTGCTTTTTGTACTCTCATTTGGCCGGAGTGGCCATGTGTGAGATGAGGCCGGAGTGGCTAACCATCCGGAGTGCCTGTTTCGTTATTAGGCCGGAGTGGCCTTGAGTAAAATGAATCTGGAGTGCATTTTGTACACAAAAAGGCTAGAGTGGATTGCTTGTTTGAGGCCAGAGTGGCATTGAGACGATGAAGCCAGAGTGCCTTTGTACTCTAAAAACCGGAGTGGTGTGCGATGCGGCTTTGTTTGAACGGCTAATGTTCCCTTTGATGACGAAAAATTGCCTTGCCTGGTTCAGCTTTTAGTGCTTCTGGTGCTGAAATATATTTCATAATGTTTATGAAGGAAAAAAAAGATATGAAGGAAATTTCATATTTTGATTTTTCGGTAGAACGTCGTCCTCCTAGAGGTTTTTTATGTATTATCTGATGTACCATTAGCTCGGGGTATGCCCTAACATTTCATATTTTAAATCCAAGTCAAAATACTTGGAAATAAAACATTGATTGTGTAATTTTTTTTCCCATTAATCCAAATTACGTACTTACCAAAAAAAAAGTGTAAAGGGGTTTCAGAGAAGAAACCCACAAGAGTAGCGCCCCAAACTTCCCAGCTCTGTTTGATGACATCGGGCGGAAGAGAAAAACTTACCAAAAAAAGGGCGGAGGAGAAATGGGTACAACATTCCCTTCGGGAGAAGGAGGGGGAAAGTATTTTAGAGAAGGGAATGGACAAGCTCCCTTCTCCTGGACGACCTCAGCCTAGAAGGACGTGGGATTAGTAAGGGACGCACCTGAATTGAAATGCGGAGAGATTGGAACAGTACCAGCGTCAATAGCGGTTGCGCTCTTGGCTCCAGCACAACCAACAAGCACCTCGTTATGGTTCAGAATAGCAGATTCGATGCATGAGTCGACGGGAGAAGGAGACGTCAAAATGTGGGGATTGCAGGGCTCCGAGTGCTTCAGGCACTCTAAGAAGGCAGCATCGGGTTCAGGGGACGGCAATAGGGTGTTCCGGTGGAGAGGAGGGAAGGAGGGAGAGAGAATAGCCGCTACAGGCGAAACCGCTGAGCTGAAGAAGGGATGGGGGACGGTGAAGGAGAGGAGGCCTTGGGGAGGATCGACGACGCCTGCAGGGGGCCGGCCATGCCGGCACTGGACCCTAGGTGCGCAGTTCAAATTCAAATTTTGAATCCTAGAGAGAGGGGAGAGCACCTCTCTCTAGAAAGTAAAATTGGCCACAAACCCCTTTACACTTTATGGCAGTGAACACCATTGCCTGCAAAATTTGGGTGAGATTTGGAATCAATCATGTTGCTGCGAATGAAGATGGATTCTTCTTCTTCCGGTTTGATTCCGTACAGCAATTGTCTCACTGTCTTTCCAAAGGTCCATGGACATTTGGCAAGAAACCGATTTTCCTCAAATGATGGCAGCCTGGGATGGAGTTGTCTAAGGACACTCACCAATCCTTCCCAATTTGGATTTCTCTCTTCAATGTTCCAATCGAGTTCTGGACCCCCTTGGGTCTTAGCTGGTTAGCTAGTGTGGTCGGCAAACCCCTTTACCTTGACCCGTGCACAGCTCGTATGGATGGAATGCACTACGCTAGGATATGCGTTGAAGTGAGTAAAATGGGTCCTTTTCCTTCAAAAATCAGTATTAAAGCTGATGAGAATGTTTTGGCCAAGGATGTGGTTATTGTGGTTGATTACCAGTGGAAGCCGAAGCACTATGAAATGGTCGCCCTGCAATCCAAAAGAACACTAGTATGAGTACAGTTGCCAATTAGGCTGTCGTGAACCTGAACCCTGATGTTGTCTCGATGACATCCGCTGAACCTGAGGCTTCCATTGCTATTGAAAAGGTGCCTGTGGATTCTATTTCAATTTCTCCTGAGGAGAAAGTGGATATTCTGGTGAATTCTATGTCAGCCTCTGGAATGTCTGGAAGGTCGGAGGATCATTCCCTGAATTCAGTGTTGAATTTGTCGCCTCAGGAGGGTGCCCGCACTACTCCTGGCAATATCTCTTCTAGTGAGGTTGGATCTATCTCATTGCCTCTCCAGGCTAATGCAGATCCTCCAACTGATCCGGATTTTGTTGGCTTAGTTGCATATTCATTAGATGCAAATGGGCTTCCTTTAGTTGACTCTGTTGTTCAGTCTTTAGATGCGACCCCCTTCAAGGCTCTGGAACAGGCTCCATTCTTAAAGAGGGTGCGGATTGCTCCTGAGATCTTGTCAGCTGAGGCTCCCAGTTGTGCTCCTCACCGCAGGATGTTAGCTCCTTTCAGTGATATTTGTCATCCAATTAAGTTTTGTAGATCCAATCTAGGAAACTTGGCTTCTGAGGACGTCCCTGTGGATGATGGCCCCAATCCTGGTGCTAATATCGAGTACCACGCCCTGTCGATTCTTTTTTTTGGTAAATAATTAATTACATTAAAATTTAAATAAACTGTACAAATAGTTATGTTTTTTACCAAGTGTTTTTTACCGACTTGGAAAAAGAAACATACAAAGAGGGATTCCCCTTAAACATGACACAGAAGTCATAAATAAAAAATAACACAATTGGAACCAGCTATTGAGATATAAAACCACAAATTGCCAGCAATACTGAACAGAAGGACGCTACTTCAGCAAATCCACGTCAGGAGGCGAACCCAGGCACGTCAGCATATCCGCATGAAGAGAGCAAAGAGGCCATCACGAAGGCGAATAAAGCCACTCCGTCCAAGAAGAGCATCAAGCACTCCGGCCAGCAAGGAACACAAGCCACTCCATCCTTCCTTTTAGTGAAACAAAGGGACTCCGGAAAATGTTTGCAAAGAGGTCACTCCGGTTTTTAGAACTCCGGATAAAGCTGATCCGGCTTTAAGAGCTCCTGATAAAAGGAAGCACTCCGTCCTTAAGGGCTCCGGATAAGAGCACTCTGGCTTAAGAGCTCCGAATAAGAGTGACTTCGGAGATGGAGCCTGCGTCTGTTATCTATCCAGATCTCACGCCCAACCCTATCTCTCGTATTTTAAAAAATACTCCCTGGTTGCTTCAAACGTTGAGGAGACGTTTTCTTCAAGCTCCATGGGTAGCACTGAACGGGCTAAGAAAAAAACTCGAAGTAGGATAAAGCCCTGTAAATCTAAGTGATTTGCAGTGGGAGTTCCTTTTGTTCACTAAAAGGCCGGAGTGGCATGAATTCGTTGAGGCCGGATTGCCTTTTGATCTCTTTAAGGCCGGAATGGCCTTGTGCTTGGGGAGGCCGGAGCGCTTGCCGTTGTGGCTTCAAAAAAAAAAAATTGGGCGGAGTGCTTTTGCTCTCTTTATCCGGAGTGCATTGGGCGGTGTGCATTGGACGGAGTGGACATTGTTGAATCCGGAGTGCTTAATTACCAAAAAAAAAAAAGAGTTCCTTTGTCTGGAGGCCGGAGTGATTTGTGAGATGCTTAATGGCCGGAGTGATTTAAGGCCGGATTTGAATTGTGCTTCTTAAAAGTCGAAGTGATTTAAGGCCAGAGTTGAATTGTGCTTCTTGATGGCCGAAGTTGCCTTGCGCTTTTTGAAGGCCGGAGTGATTTGTGGCGCCTTGAAGGCCGGAGTTGTCTTGTGCGTCTGGAAAGCTGGAGTAACTCCAAAGACGGAGTGACTTTGGATGGAGTGACTTGGGACAGAATGACTTTGGACGGAGTGACTTGTACGGAGTGTCTTTGGACGGAGTGGCTTTGGACGGAGTGACTTTAGACGGAGTGACTTGGGACGGAGTGACTTTAGAGGGAGTGACTTGTACGGAGTGTCTTTGGACGGAGTGGCTTTGGATGGAGTGACTTTGGACGGAGTTTGCTTTTGCTCACTTTATCTGGGGGCCGGAGCGCTTTTACTCTATTTATCCATAGTGCATTGGACGGAGTGTATTGGACGGAGTGGCTTTGTAGAATCCGGCGTTCTTTTCTCTGGAGGCCAAAGTGCATTGTAGATTCTGGAGTGCATTGGACGGAGTGCCGATTTTGATATTGTCATCTTGTTTTCAATCACTTTAGTCATGGTTTAGGGGACTCCCTGTTTCTATATTTCTTTTGCCAAGCAGGCAAAACACTTAGTAAAGAACATAGCTGCTTGTACAGTTTATTTAAATTTTAATGCAATAATTACTTAACAAAAAAAAAAGAATTCCGATTGAAAAATGGGAGGAGGAGCGGAATCCGATAAGTTCGTCCCTACAAGGACCGACAGCGCAGACGATGCGGTAGGTGCTCTGGATTTGGGAGCATACTGTCGGGAGGCACGGATGGAAGGGAAATCGAGCTTGGATAAGGAGGGAGGGGGGTTTGAAGAGAACAATGTCGAAGAAGGAGATTGCCAAGGTGTGATTGGTGGAGAAGGGCACGAAGAGACAGACACAGAAGAGGATGAGATTTGGGTGGGATGGATGTATGGGTCTATAGATGAGGCAACATTAGGAAGAGGAAAGGTAACGCTGGATGGAGCAGAAGGGGTTGGAGAGAAGTCCGATGCCATGGGCGCTGGCGAGAAAACGACGAAGGCGGGACAGTACAGAGACGGTGGAATTTGAAAAAACAGGGAAGTTCTCTCTCTACAGCACACCCCCCAAGTAGATGATTCTCTCCCTAGTGTTCCGAGATCCCCGGATACCTGTGCTGCTGTGGTAGGTGCTTTACCTCTGTCCAGGACTCGTTCCCCTTGCCAGGGCCTTGTCATTCCTTCTGATGGCTTGCCGGGTGTGCTTGTCGATTCAGCCAACTCTCTTGCCTCCTCGTAGGGAGATATGGGACCTTCCTGCGATGCTGACCCTCAGGGCAATGTCCTGCTTCTAAATGGGGATGAGCTTGCTCACCCAAGCTCGCTGTTGGGAGCTCCTGTAATTCCCAGCGGTTCCCCTGCTCACGCAGGTCCTCTGGGTGCTGTTGATCGCCCTCCTGGAATTTTGTGGCCCTCCGTGGTAGAGCAGAATTCCCCTAGCTATAAGTCCTCCCTTAAATTCTTTCCCCTTAATATGTCTGATGTGGAGAACACTATTCTGTCCCCCCCTTCTGATGTCATTTTACAGGGTGTGAACTTGTGGGGTGCTACTCTGGTTGGTTACTTTGATGGCACTCCCATTCATTTTAATACTGTTAATAACATTACAATGAAGATCTGGGCTCATTTCGAACTTAATCATGTGGCCGGAAACGAGCAAGGTTTCTTCTTTTTTCGCTTTTCTTCCATTAAAATGCTTCACAAATGCATGACCAGTGGCCCGTGGACTATTGGTGGCCGCCCCATATTCCTAAAGAAATGGGAACCCGGAATGGTTCTTTCCAAGAAAGAGCACAAATCCTACCCCACGTGGATCACTTTGACCGGGGTTCCTGTCGAATACTGGACCCCTCTGGGTTTGAGTTGGATTGCTAGTGCTGTCGGAAAACCCATACTATTAGTCCCTGTTACTGAAAGGTTTGAATGTATGGGTTTCGCTCGGGTCTGTGTTGAAGTAGAAGTTGGCGCTCAAATGCTTGAATCTGTAAATGTTCAGTCTGGTTGCCATGTCGAGAATTTCGATTGCCCTTTCGTTGAAATTAAAATAGCAAACCAGCGGAATCCTCCTCGTCGTAGTCCCCCTCCGAAGAATGGGGATGTGGCCCCCCCTCCCAAACCGTCGGGGGAGTTTAAGGTTGTGGGTAAAATCCGTGCAAACACTACCTCCTCTCCTCCAAATTTTTCGTCTCCTACGAAGACCCCTGCTGTAGCTGGCTCCCATATAGGGGACCTTGCTCAAAAGGCTATTTCTACAGCCAACTCTTTCAGTATTCTTTAGGTGCCCTCCTTGGTTGACCCCCTCGCGAGTGATGTCAATTTCCTCAAAGGTCAACAGAATGAGATTCCCGTGGCGCCCCCTTCCAATGAATCTGGGTTAATCATTCCCATTAGGAATCTGTCTGCCGTGTCCCTGAATGGACACGGAGAGCAGAGGGGCCTTGATGAAAACCTTCCCGTCTATGATAACCAGCTACCTTGTATTGGATCTGAGTGTTCTTTGGATGAAGGCACAGCTCGTGCTTCTGGTGTGTCTGGTTCGAATGAGGCCCTTGGCCTGATTGCTATCGATCTTCAATCCTCATCCATATCTGGAGCAGGGAGTCTCACTAGGCTGAATACTCACTTGAGTCCTGTCCCCATTTCTGATGTGAATGACTCTAGTAGTTCCGACCATAAGACAAATAGTAGGGACCGTAAATCCTCAGAAAAGCTCAAAAAATTCCCGGGGGCTTAAAAAGTCTTAGCTGCCTAATGACATCGCTTGTTAGAATGTGAGGGGATTTAATGGGATTGTTAAAGCCTATGAAGTCTGCAACCTCATTAGGTTCCGCCGGTGTTCTATCGTTGGTCTGGTTGAAACGAAAGTCGCGGAGAAAAATTCGGCCACCATTTCAGCTACGATTAATCCTCATTGGCTCTGGTCCATGAATTATTCTTCTTTCTCTCTTGGGAGGATTTGGATCGGCTGGGACCCCATAAGGTGGCTGTTAAAATTCTTTCTAAGGAAGACCAAGTTATCCATACTTTTTTTTTGGTAAGTGAGTGTTTTGGATTATAGGGAGAAAAAAATTACAGAATCAATGTTTTTGCTCCA
>JAODPA010004775.1:0-39675 GCA_025585075.1 Nepenthes mirabilis | reverse complement strand
AACTTTTTTATTTTATTTTACAAAATAGACGGTAAAGGTAAATTAGTCAAAGGCATTACAACAATTTAGACATTGCAACGGCCAAATAAAGAAAATTAATTATGTTGCGTTTCAGATATCGGGGTCTGGTGTAACACAAATACTTGAGGGTGTGAGGGTGTAAAGATGTAGAGAGGGAGAGAAAAACACCAAAATTTAAGTGAAAAATATTTCTCTTAAATGAGAAGGAAAAATCATGAGACTCAGTGCCTGAAAGATACTTCACAATGGGTGGAAGAGTTACAAAATACAAGTTTATGGGAGTATCTTCCCTTTCTCTTCCTAGTCTCTCTCCCTCGAAAGCTCTCTCCTTTTTGGATCTCAAGAGCTTTTTTCTTCTCGCCTAGAAAGAGGAGAAAAAGCCCATTGCTTAGAATCTTTGCTAGGCATTTTTAGTGGAAGAATGTCCTTTAAGAGTAATCCACGTGGCAGCCGGTGTATGGCTGGGAGGCTGTCCACCTGTTCTGTTGGCTGCGTCAGGCGTTGGTAGCTGTCTACCTACCCTGCTGGGTTATGTCAGGCATGCTGGCGCGTGCAAGGAGGCAAGCTGTCGGCGCCGCTAATTGGGCCATACCGTGTCAAGCATGCAGACCCTTGATGTCAATCTTGAAGTGACAAGACGTGCTCTGAGCGTCATTATGCGCTGTGGAGGCGGTGTATGGCAGAGGTTGCATGCTCGTTGGTAATAGCGAAGTTGCTTAGCTGGCGCTCTCGGCGGTGTACCAAATGGTCATTGTCCTTAAGCGACGTGTCTTGTCCATTTTTGAGTATGCGGACTCGTTGATGGAGACAGTTCTCGGACGTTAACTGCTCTCTTAATGATTGAAGGATCTTTGGTTCCTTGTGGAGAGTCCTTGGGTCTTTGCTGATCTCTCGGATCAATTTGGGGCCTGAAGGAAGGTATTTATAGGAAAAAATTATACCGTTGGTAAGGGGACACGTGGCACTGGCGTGTCAGGGGTGCCTGCCACTAGTTCTGCAGGCGCGGCATGACAGGGACACCTGTCACCAGCCATGCGGATGCGACGTGACAGGGATGCCTGCTCTGCGGATACGACGTGACAGGGACGCCAGCTCTGCGGATACGGCGTGTCAGGAGCCGTTGGACCTTTCATGACAGCGCATGCTCCTTGGTAATAGCGAGTCATTTGAGCTGGCATGCTCGGTCATTTTGGCTTCTTGTGTGGAGGCGTCAAAGCTGTCATTGTCTATTAAAAGGTCCTCTGGTCCATTTTCTAGTCCTCGGGTTCGTGGGGCTAAGGTCCTTGGACGTTTCTCGGATTTCCTTGATGACGTCAGCTTCTTGTGGCATCCTCGAGCTCCTATTGGTTGAATGGGCCTCTCGTACTTTTGTCGCTTCTTGGGCTAGCCCATTTTTTTGGTCCATGGGTGCGTCTTTGGGCCTTCCTTTTGGGCGGTGTTTCATGGGCCCCAGTATTGGGACCCAACATTAGCCCCCCATGCCAAAGGGTTCCAGGACCTCGATCGTTTGGCATGACATCACTGCTCTTCTTGGGAGGTTGACCTTTTCCTGTGACAATCTGTCTGTGTGTGTGCTATGGCCTTGGAAGGATGTTCCTGCGGAAGTAAAAACATGGCTGTCCACTTCTAGGTTTAGGCTTTTCCTGGCGTTAGTCTGAGACCACGTGTGTCCTCGGAGGGAACGTGGCACAAGGTTTGGTGAAGAAGTGTCCTAGGGCCTCTGCTGATCATTTAATGCTTGATTTGACGGGCTGACACACGCCTTGGAAAGGCAAAGCCATGATTTCCTAGCAGCAAACGGCGCAGCGACACATGGCGAGCGGTAATAAGTACGCCCTTTTTGAATTCAAAAACGATAAGTTGGCCTTTTCATTTCCGGTTTTTCATTTCTGCGTTTGCCTTTGCCTTCCTCTGCTGAGCGTTTTTTCCCAAGTGCTGAAACTCTTTTGTTCTTTGACTTTCCCTTGCCTTTTATTTTTCCGCTTTCCATGGCTCCAGGAGTAAGGGAGATTGCTTCCTCAATGACGCTCGGAAGGCTTGAGGATATCCGCGCACGATATGGCATCCCAAACTCCATGGCGATGGTGGTTCCGGAGTCCAGTGAGAGGGCGTGGTGTCCACTTGACGGATTCGTTACTGTGTACAAAGTTCACCTCAAGGGTGGGCTCCGTTTTCCTATTCCTGAGGAGCTCTATCAGACCATGATGGCGCTTGGCGTTCCTTTTGCCAGATTGCAGCCGAATGCGATCAGGTACTTGGTCTCCTCATGCGTTTTTGCTCGTTGCCATGACAAACTGTTGGACGCTCTTATGGTCAAGGTTATGTTCCGTTTCACGCATAGCCTTGATTGGATTACAATGACCCCACGCCAGGACTTTTCCTTGATGTGCGGGGGAAACTCGGACTCCACCAAGAGGTGAAAGGATAAATTCTTTTTCCTAGGCGTCCGGGAGAATTGGGCCATCCCGATTGTTTAGGGGAATGTGGCCAGTCAATACTGCTCGGATCCCTCTAGGGACAAGAGGGACGCAGTGAAGGAGTTCTCGGACCTAGTGATGGCCAACCTCGGCGGCTTTCACAAAAATAAGCGCAACATTTGGTTATCGTCTGAGAACTTTGCAAAGGCGAAGTGGGGGCCCAAGTCCGAGACCTCCGCCGTGACACCTTCTGAGAAGTCGAAGAAGAAAAAACTGAGAAGGAAAGGAAAATCTTTGAGGATTAAGGGGCCTGTAGAGCGCACGGAGAAGAACCGTCCAGTCGAGAGCTCGAAACGTCCGGCAACCATCGTTGAGTACCCTTCATCCGATGATGATGACGATGATGACTTTGATGATGATGCTGTGATTACCCCTCTTTTCAAGAGGTTGAGGACTGATTTTTTACCAGAGTCCTTGGGAACTGAAGGTCTCGCCCTTGCCTTCTCAGCTGATTCTCTCAGCGGGTCCTCGGGGGCGATTGTACAGATTGTGGAGCTCCCGAACGTCCAGTCTTCCAATGATGATTCTACTCTAGGAGTTCCCGCTGATCTTCCTGGTGAAGTCTCAGACGGGATTGGCCACCCTTCTGAGGACATCGGCGGTGGGGACTTCGTCAGGGAGGCTAAGGGAGGAGTGATAGCGGAGCTCGTCTGAGAGACAGCATGGGTCGAGGAAGCAGGCGCTGTCGATCTGACTTCTTACGATCCTTTCGAGCATCCCGTTGTAGTCCAAGTTGATCAACTGTCAGGGCTCTCTGGGGACGTTGATGTTGGGGTAGATTCCTCAGTGCCTTTTATAGCTGTGGAGCCTTCGCCTGAGACCAGGGTTGAGATTTCTGTGGCACTTGTCATGGAGCCCCCGGCGTCAAAGAGAATTAGAGAGGATGCTTTCAGTGGCAACCTTATCATTTCTGAGGTATCTCACTTCCTCTTTTGAGCTCCTTGATCTCCTGTTTTATTTTAGGTTTTAATGTTTCTGCTACTTATTGCAGCTTCGAGGTTTGGCCGGGAACCTTGACCGGTTGATTGGAGGTGTCGCCCAAAGCTTCTCGTAGATGGAGGCCCTGAGGGTCACTGGAGAGCTACCCAACGTGCAGAATTAAAGCTGGCTAAGGCAGAAAGGAAAATTGCTTCATTGGAGGATACCATCAAGCTCCAGCGGCTTCAGTAGGGGCTTCTCCGGGACAAGGTCATTCGTCTGGAGGAGAGACTGAGGACGTCTGTGCAGACCGCGGACATTGCTCCATTACTGGATAGCAAGTACTGGGAGGGCATTCACATGTGCCGTCGAGTGTTGCGATCGATTCGTCCGTGGTTTCCTGTAGCCTTTCTGGATCCTAGAAATGCCAGTGCCTTATATGCAGAAGACTTGTACAGCATTGCTGGGAGGCCTTTTCCCGAGTCCTCTCAGGCAGGGCCTCAAGGTGAAGCTCCTTCACCTGAGCAGCCAGGTATCACAGACCAAGTGGGGCCCTCTGAAGCTCAGGAATTTCAGGGACAAGGGAGCCACTGGGGGCTCTTGTAGAGGAAATGTGACACATTGTCTTCCTCTCTCTCTCTCTTTTTTTATAACATTGTACATGAACATTTCTTTATGAATAAAACTTATGCTCTCTGAATCAGTGCTTTGGACTTTTCGCCTGGTTTGTACAAGTGTTTGTTCCTTTTGTAGCGTATTGCTAAGTAACTTATCCTTAGCTTAACGCGTGATCCTTTGAAGATTCTCATGCCTTTCTACCTCTTGGGTTTCTTGGCACCGCATGAAGTTTTTGAAATTCGACATCTGGGGCTGCTTGGATGGAGCCGAGTTTTTAGATTACGACCTCTGGAGCCGTTCGGATGGAACCGAGTTTTTAAAGTATGACCTTTTGGGCCACTCGGATAGAACCGAGTTTTTAGAATACGACCTCTGGGGCCGCTTGGATGGGATCGAGTTTTTAGTATACGACCTCTAGGGTCGCTCGGACGGAGCCGAGTTTTTAGAGTATGACCTCTGGGGCCGCTCGGATGGAACTGAGTTTTTAGAGTATGACCTTTGGGGCCGCTCGGATGGAGCCGAGTTTTTAGAATACGACCTCTGGGGCTGCTCGGACGTAGCCGACTTTTTAGAATACGACCTCTGGGGCCGCTCGGATGGAACCGAGTTTTTAGAATACGACCTCTGGGGCCACTCGGATGGGACTGAGTTTTTAGAATACGACCTCTGGGGCCGCTCGGACGTAGCCAAATTTTTACAGTACGACCTCTGGGGCCGCTCAGACGTAGCCGAGTTTTTATAGTATGACCTCTAGGGCCGCTCGAACGTAACTGAGTTTTTAGAATACGAACTCTGGGATCGCTCGGATGGAATCGAGTTTTTAGAATACGACTTCTGTGGCTGTTCGGATAGGACCGAGTTTTTAGAATACGACCTCTGGGACCGTTCGGATAGGACCGAGTTTTTTCCTCGACTTAGGAGTAGTCTTGATCTTAATGACGGAACATGAGGATGCATAATGATGGACATATTGAAGGGACCCTTTCATTCTTGTAGACGTGTTACATTGAGTGGCCTTTAAGGCCATCTTGATCCTTCATGTTACATCAGTGCCCTGAGTCCTAGATGATGCATGTCCAAGTGCTAGCGTCTCCCCTGCTTGGCCATGCTTTCTTCGTTGCCTCCTTGGCAGTCGTGGTCATTTGGCAGCCCCCCAGTCATTGATCAAGCGCGTTCTGTGCTCATGATGGCCTTGCCTCTTGAACGGCTCGACCGACCGCGTCCTGCTGTTCCGGGAGCCTGCCCGAGTCTTAGCAGGAAACGGTCTCGATGGCCTTCCATCACCAGTCTTTCAATCTCTCCCCGCAGTGTCCTACAATCTTCGGTGTCGTGGCCACGGAGGCAGTGGTAATGACAGTACTCCTTTTGGTTACCTCCATTCGGGTTTTTCAACGCCTTGGGCTATCTCAAGAACTCATCGTCTCGAACTGTCTCAGGATGTTGGTGAGTGACCCGTTCAAGGCAATTGAGTCCGATGGCTCGTTTCCTCCAAGGACAATCTGTTCGGGCTTGTGTCCCCTGGACGGTCCTTGGGACTTCGGCTGGTTGCCTGCCTTTCTTTTTCCTTCCCTCGTCCTCGGGTCAGGATCTTCTCTACCTCCTGGCTTACTTGCTTCGCCGGTCTTTGCTCCGAAGACCGTCTTCTAGAGTCTTTTGAGCTCTCTTTTCGTCGGAGACTGGGTCATAGCCTTCTTTTTGTTGAGGTAATCCCTCAGTTTGCAAGGAGTTTGCGCAACTTGCCACTCCT
The DNA here is from genome assembly GCA_025585075.1 of Nepenthes mirabilis. NCBI lineage: Eukaryota > Viridiplantae > Streptophyta > Magnoliopsida > Caryophyllales > Nepenthaceae > Nepenthes > Nepenthes mirabilis. The sequence continues at coordinate 33,894 of JAODPA010004775.1, read as the reverse complement.
CCTAGGTGCTGCTGTCTGCGAAGTTTCGGGGCATGCTCCCTTGGACTGCTCGTCCACCTTCGCGCAGAGAGTTTGGACTACTCTTGAGAGACCGTCCACTTTCTTTACCAGTGTCCGTACGCAAGAACTCGGATGGCCGCTCTTCATGCTGCTTGCTGGGAGGCACCTGCTGGAGGGTGCCATGTCTCAGGCTGACGCATTGGTTTGGGCCCTTCTGTTTACCATTTCGGTGTGCTGGTTGTTTTGTGGTGGCAAGAAGCAATGGAATTTTTGTCGCGGCTTCCCACAGACGGCGCCAATGTTACGTTCCAGATATTGGGGTCCGGTGCAACATAAATACTTGAGGGTGTAAAGATGTAGAAAGGGAGAGAAAAACACTGGGATTTACGTGAAAAACCTTTCTCTTAAATGAGAAGGAAAAACCATAAGGTTGAGGGCCTGAAAGATGCTTCACTATGGGTGAAAGAGTTACAAAATACAAGTTTATGGGAGTATCTTAACTTTCTCTTCCTAGCTTCTCTCCCTTGAAAGCTCTCTCCTTTTTGGATCTCAAGAGCTTTTTCCTTCTCGCCAGGAAAGAGGAGAAAAAGCCCCTTGCTTAGAATCATTGCTAGGTATTTATAGTGGAAGAATGTCCTTTAAGGGTAGTCCACGTGGCAGCCGGCGTATGGTTTGGAGGCTGTCCACCTACTCTGTTGGCTGCGTCAGGCACGTTGGTAGCTGTCTACCTACCCTGCTGGCTATGTCAGGCATGCTGGTGCATGTAGGTAGGCAAGCTGCCGGCGCCGCTGATTGGCCGTATCATGTCAGATATACAGACTCTCGATGTCAATCTTGAAGTGACAAGGCATGCTCTAAGCGTCATTATGCGCTGTGGAGGCGGCGTATGGCAGAGGTTGCATGCTCGTTGGTAACAGCGAAGCTGTTTAGCTGGCGCTCGCGGCCGTGTACCAAATGGTCGTCGTCTTTAAGCGGCGTGTCTTGTCCCTTTGTGAGTACGCGGACTCGTTGAGGGAGACAGCTCTCGGACGTTAACTGCTCTCTTAATGATTGAAGGATCTTTGGTTTATTGTGGAGAGTCCTCGGGTCTTTGCTGACTTCTCGGATCTATCTGGGGCTTGAAAGAAGGTATTTATAGTGAAAAATTATATCGTTGGCAAGGGGACACGTGGCATTAGCGTGTCAGGGACGCCTGCCACTAATTCTGCAGGCGCGGTGTGATAGGGACACCTGTCACCAGCCCTGCGGATACGGCATAATAGGGATGCCTGCTCTGCGGATACGGTGTAAAAGGGATGCCAGCTCTGCGTATCCGGCGTGTCAGGAGCCGTTGAACATTTCATGACAGCGCGTGCTCCTTGGTAATAGCAAGTCATCTGAGTTGGTATGCTCGGTCATTTTAACTTCTTGTGTGGAGGCGCTAAAGCTGTCATCGTCTGTTAAAAGGTCCTCTGGTCCATTTCCTAGTCCTTGGGTTCGTAGAGCTAGGGTCCTCGGACGCTTCTCGAATTTCCTTGATGACATCAGCTCCTTGTGGCGTCCTCGAGCTCCTATTGGTTGAATGGGTTTTTCATACTTTTGTCGCTTCTTAGGCTAGCCCATTTTCTTGGTCCATGGACGCATCTTTGAGCCTTCCTTTTGGGCTTGTGTTTCATGGCACCAATATTGGGACCCAACAAATTATAAATTTTTCAATAAGTAAACTAAAAATTTTAGACGTCCATATTTAATCCTACTAAAATTAATTATTAACCTCTACAATCCACATCTCTATTAAATTAATAACTATTTAGTAGTCTTATTTAAAATTTATTCCACCGAAAAATAAAACTATAAAATATTAATTTTTATAATAATTTACATAAAATCACTAAATTATAACCTATTAAAAAATTTAAAAAGACCCACCACCACTTCCTCCTCTCCCAAACCTCTTCTGCCTATCCACATCATTTCAGATCAGTCAACCAAACTATTAAAGGGTGATTATTTCTATAATTAACCATTTTTCCATTTTTTTTTTGTCAATTTCTTTAAGGTACTCATCTAAAAAATAATAAAATTATGAAAATATCAGTTTTACAGTAATTTTATAAAATGACCAAATTAAACCCATTAAAAAAAAATTCAAAATCCGCCCATCCCATGTTAGCCAAGCATCTGTGAATTAAATCTCTACCGTTCATTTATTTGATTTTCAATTTTAACCATACCTCTCTAATTATCAAGCAGAAATCATTACTAAGTATAAAAATACTAATCTTAAATCATCCAATATAATAATATGATCAAAGCAAACCCACATCAATTTCTTAATCTTCACAATTGGCATCATCATCAAACTGAAAAGCAGAGATTCTAGCTGCTTGCTGCTGCCATGGAAGAAGCTTCCCAATCACTTCATATACAGGATCGATAAAGCATTATTTACAGCTAAAATTCAAGCAACAAGACACTTGGCATCAGATAAATAATTACCCACTATTTACACATCGACCCACAGTTTTTTTTTTCTTTCCTTTCTTCTCTTTTTTTAACCATTTTACCTATTCACAGTTCACAGCAAATGTTGAGCATGAGCTATTTACAACTTGCAGTTTGCTGTTATGTTTATTCGGGGCGAGAGCTTACAAGATTAGGGAGAGCAGTGGACCGGAGTTTCTGTATATCGGCAGCAGTCACCTTACACGACTCCAAGCACAGTGAATGGAGGTTCTTCAATGGTTCGAGATGTTTCAGCCCCTCACTTGTTATACGAGAGTTCGAGACGTTAAGGGAAATTAAACCCGTCAGTCCTGCATGAATAAAAGATAAGATGATGTAGCTCAGAATTCAATACAACTTGATATGAATTGATCAAATTTTACTAGATTTGAATGAGTTTGGATTTGGGTAGAACCCAGAACATTATAATTAGGATTGAATTAGGTTTGAGTTTATTATGCCCTAACCCCAACCTGATCCAAATATATAAGTATCACCCACCCTATTTTTTGTTCTGGCAAAAACTCTCATCCACATTTCAATTCATTCACACCATTTTATTGACCCACAATATTTAATGGATAAATTAAATTTAGTTATTCATGGGTAAATTAAGAAGTTGACTTAATTGATTAGAAACTATACTAATATTATCATTTTTTTAATTTTTTCCTTCAAGAGAAAAAGAAGAGTTTGGTAAGGTTTGGATTTAGATGTAAGTATTTTGAATTGGATTTGGATTATGGGTTTTAAAGTATTCAAATGAATCCTGACTGCCAAGGTGCCTCACAACTTATTAAAACTGAGTGTTGTTACAGTCCTTTCGGTAAGAAGACTTTTATATCCACTTAAAAGTTAGGATTAAAAGTTGAATGAATAAATAAAGGAGATTATATCAGATGATTTTAAATGGCAATTTAATTTCTATCATTCATTAACCCAATTTTTAATCATAATTGTTGGGTAGATATGAAAGCTTTTCCACTAGAAAGACCATAACAACTCTCGAATCAAACACCGTTCGAAGACTTCTTGTTGTTGCACAGTTGTTTTTCAAACAATTTTAGGATACGAAAAATGAGCTCTATACACACTTATAAGATGATGGTAAAATAGTGTCTTGACATCAAAGGAATCAGCTTGGGCTGAAGCAGAAGCAGAAGCAGAAGGATTTCCCTTCATAAAAATTGGGTTTTCTGTGAGAAGTGCCAATATGGAGCTTCTATAAACTAGAGCTAATATGGTCTTTCTGGTGGGGAGGGTCACGTATCTACCCGACGGCTAATATTAGAACTTAAATTAATTAATAGAAGATATTATATCAAGTGATTTAAAAGACTATTTAATTTTTACTATTTATCCACCTCACTTATAATCCTCTAGCCTCCCTATCAACAAATGATTGCATTCATAAGTTTGGTAGATCAGGCAAGCTAAGTTTGTTTGACATCAAAGCGTTCCCAAGGAATACGTTTATTGGACTTTGTTTCCATACCCTTCGTTTTCCTACTTAGCTGTCCTTTGATATACAAAATGAAAGATCAAGTTAAAAAAATTATTTTTATATGTTAATTTTAGATTATAATTAACCTGAAAATCAAGATCAAAAAATATATAATTATTGAAATTATTCTAAATATTTTACGAATTTGACGTTCATAAGTTCACTTTCGATAAAACACAAAAAGTTGGATAAACCAATGGAAAAACAGCAAGAAAACAACACTACCTTAATATTTAGATTCGACTCTCATTGATAATCCAACTAAACATAGGAGATCAAGAATCAATGGCTCTATTGATATTCAATTATAGAGAAAATAACAATAAACCCCATATCAAAACTCTTTATAAAAACAGAGAAAAATGCACCTGAAATCAGCTCGAGGGTCTTGTCAGTGAGGTTGTAGTTCTGTGACAGGTTGAGGAGTGTCAAAGAAGTGAGATCTTTGATGTTCTTCACGCCAGTATCCGTCAACCCACCGCCGCATATTTCCAGTGACTGAAGCTTTTTGAAGTCTGATCCATTAAACAAATGTTTTGCTAAGTCGAGTCAAAAATTAAGACAACTTCAAAATTAATACACACATGTTAAAAATACTTAAAATTTTTAGAAAGTCTAAATCTACAACTTTGTATAAATATAAAACATTCATAAATCAACAGTTTTGGGTATTTTTGAATGACCTAAAATGTTATCAAAATTAATTCTGATAATATTAGTTAAAACTTCTTAAACAAGTTAATGGATGATTAAAAGATGATTCAATTTTTATATATAAATCACTTAGATGTCATGAGGAAAACAAATTCCTGTGGGACATCCGATACTAATAATGCCGATCATGGATGAAAATATCAGTATTTGCCCAGCCAAATTGTATTAGACATACCGAACAATACATATATAGGCATTGGATATATCGAAAGGAAAAATATTTTTAAAAATTATAAGCTATTAGGGTCATATTGGCCGAATATCACCAATAGGGCAATATATTGTGATATTATCAATGTATTGCGAAATATCAACATTGGCCATTGATGCAAATATTGATATGTATCAATATCAAGGGGGGCATGGATACCAATGTTTTATGATATTGCATATATATCATAATATGTTCTGTATCGATCGATATTCAAAATATCAGCCGCACGACCTTATTAGTTTACGATTTTCAAAAAAATTTGTTCTTCCGATATATGTATTGTCTGATATGTTTGATACCGATATTGATATTTTCATCCATGGTATCAGCTGATATTTACAATATCGGCTGTTATTTGCATCAGTGATGTCCATAGTAATATGAATTCGACTGATACTTGCACCATATTTCTTCCATGGACATAATGAATACCGCTTGGCACAGTAAGAAAGAATGGTAAGAAAACCAAAGTACTTGTTTTGTCATTAGCTGCCTGGACCAGTTAGAAGCTGTAGTCAGTCACAAAAATAACTTTTGGGGAACTCAGGAAGCTAAAACATGCTTCTAAAGAGGTTTTAGTAGAAGCTTTAGCTTCTGGTAATAGCTAGAACTGAAAACTAATGAGAGGCTATTTTCCTACGTTATTAGTTCACAGCACCAGTGAAAAAGCTCAACTTGGGCAGCACTTTTACGAAGCCCCAGCAATTAACATGGAGTCTGGGTTTTCCAAAAATTTCAGAGGCAAAAAAGTGAGCCGAAGATCTCATCTTATCATTGCATAAATATGGATATAAATATCTAATTACAACAATATTGGGAGTCTTCCAAAGAGTCTGGCATCTTCCTTTTAGTGTGTAAAACTAAGTAAATCTTTTTAAACCTAAGTGATTTAAGAAAATATTGTATATTTGGTTAGCAGAGAGAAAAACTATGGAAATCCAAACTATGAAAACCTATAAAAAAATCTAGAGATCTTTAGTTATATTTTATTCAAATAGGATTATTCACAGTTTTCCAAAACTGAAGAAAAAATGTGAAAGGTTATGGAAACCTCTTATAAAAATTGTGTTATTTTTTATCGAGGTAATACGCTCAAGCTTACTAAACAAGCTTAGGCTTGGGCTTGAAGGCAAAAGGCAAGCTTAAGATATGAAGCACAAATCTGGAATACTCATTAAGGGGAACTAATGCACATCTTTTTTCTTGCTTATTGCTTTAGTTTTCTTACTTTTTAGTGCAATTGTAGGGTGTTTAGGCTTGACTAAGAGAAACCAGAAAAATAAAATTTCCACATTTTTTCTCATTAGAGGTTAAATCAAGCACAAAATTTATGTTTCTATTGAGTATCAATCAGATGATAGACATGCAAGAAAATAGTTTAATTCCACATACAGCGCAAGCAATGGGTTCCCGAGTCTGATATCCGAGCCCCAAACAGATCCAAATGAGTCAAACCAGTCAAACCTGAAGGCATTTTAACAGTAATTAACACTGACACACAGCACATTTGCACAGTACGTTACGAAAGAAAGCAGAAATATAGAAGAAATCCCAACGATCTGGTTTTCATGGGGCCAAAGTTCATCCTAAACTGGCATCTAAATATCAGTGTAGGGAAGCCTCTTTGTTATACATGTAATTTAGGAAAAGCTAAATTATGGCTTTTCCGGTTTTTAGCTTGTCAGCTTAGGTTAGTGTAAAAAGGGATAGTCGATGCATAAAGTTCTCAATATGCGTAGAGTCCATGAAGGGTCAAACCACTATTAGATCTATTTTACACAGTTTTTATCTTAAATTGTATAATAAGTATTTCAATTATTTGACCCGGGCCGTTCCATAACAATATATCATGACTTTCAAAGTCAAATGCAGTAGCAAAACCAAACCAAATACAACACGCTGTGGGATCATAAAAAAACTAAGTCAAAAAAAGAATATTTCGATTTCATTTTGAAGGGAATTCATTCACTTGGTCAAAGAGTAGATACTACTTGTTGAAGAATAGTAATATAATGGTGGTCCTTATGAGCTAATCAATCTACACTTCTTACTTGGTGTAACTTACTATGTGGGTTGTGAGTGGGATTTTAGTTTCCACCTGGGTATGCGCCCTTGAATTGATGTTATACATTCAACTACTGTTGCAACTACTGTTGTTTTCTTGATCTATTCAATTGGTCAAGGAAGGTTTTGAGATGGTATGCCTCTAGGGATTTCTCTTAAAGAACATGTTAAATTGGTTTCTGTACTGCCATTGAGTGCTACTATCTGATCTGAACGTCAATCATTCTTAGTTTGGATATGAAGATACGGTGGAGCAGAAAAAATAGCACCTGGTTACGCCAGTGATGGAACATTTATTATGATGTCTACAGCACAATTAGACACAGGATCCGACAAAGTCTCAGAATGTGAATCTAGCATTGTAAAATGCTACATGGATTAGGATCCATCCGAACTTATCGGGCTCACCAATATCGATACTTCCCAATATAGTAACAAAATCACGGAACAGCGATATATCGGTTGATATGCACGATATATTCCACATAGGTCCCAATTTGTAAAAAAAAAAAATTCCCTTTGATATTGATACATACAACCGCAACTAATACCAATGTTGATATTTTCATCCATAGTCAGTAGATATGTCATTTATCTATACTTTGTACAGGAAAACACACATATGCATGTCACTAGAAATCAACTTAGGTTTTAGATTCATGTGTTCAATGTCTGTCCATATGAGATTCAGTACGTAATATAGAAGAAAAAGAATGAATGTTCCCAGGGGCTTATATTTGAATTGAAAGCTCTCCTTTGGTAAAGAGTGGGATATACATGTCCACCGGGTGCATCCAAGTTGACATTAAAGACAATATAAACCCGTTTTTCAGCCTTCACCAAACATCTTAAGCTTTTTGATCCATCAGATTCTTAACACGCTATCAGTCTTGTTGATCAAGCAGTCTTGAGTTCAATTCTTAAAACTATTATTTTCTAATAATTATTTCTTGTCACATGGTACGCAATAAGCATGGGTTGAATCCATGCTTGAAACCCAAAAGGCATCGCATGGGATGTGTGTTACAGTATAAAATCATTATTAAACATTATTAAACCTTTACCAAACCACTTAAACTTTTAGGTCAATTTCTTGACACAAGACTCCTGACTGTCTGTTGTGCATCTCTTACACATCAACATCCACTCTTCAAATATGAAATAAGTCACGTATTAATAATTCAGCTGAATTAAGTTTCTGGGCAGCAAATGAGAAAATAGGTCAGAAGACTGGCAATTATAAATCAAAGAGTAACATCCAAGACCATAATAAATTCCAGAATCATGTTAATACTTACTTGTCAGCGCAACCAGGCCGGCATCGGTAATTTGGCGACAATCCAAATTAAGTGATTTCAGAGAAGTCAATCCAGACAACTTCTTCAATCCGCCATCAGTTACTAATGTAAATGACAGATTTATGCTCTCAAGATTCAAAAACCCTAAGAAATTTAGAGGAAGATAATATTGTAGTATTCCAAACATATTATGTGAAACAAAATCCTTGCATACATAAATATTGGAACCACACATCTATATCTATCTACCTATATCAAAATCAATATATATATATATTACAAGTCCTGGACCTTTCAAGGAGGGTGCGAAACCATCCAAGGACAAACACGGACAAATGGAAGTGAAAATACAATAGGATATTTCAGTAGTGAGAATAGAATGCAACAACTGCCGATATAATGACATTGAGCCCCAACACCAATACTTTTCGAGACTGATCAGCCACCACATCGACAATATATTGCAATATATTAGCCGATCTTTAAAATGTTAGCTGATACACCCGATATTTGTCACCAAGTTACAATTCACAAAAAAAATATTTTTACATTTGATAACAATGCATATGACTCGATACAGTCAATACAGTCACAAATGCAGATGATGTGATGCTAATATTTTATCCATGGTAGCACTAAAATTAATTGCATCAACTAGAATGTCACTATGAGAAGAGAGAATCATGCCTCACCAGATAGATGGCGCAGCCCTTCACTCCCAACTTCCGTATCAGATAACTCGAAAGTTTTTAACTTTAGAAGTCCTAAGCAGAACAATTGAGACACTCAATTAAACAAACAGAATTGTTCTTCCGCATCCAGGCAAGTAATACATGCCAAAAACACATGATAGAACGGTCACGAGTTTACATAACAAGCATGATTCTGATAGAAATATTACGAGCTATCATGCAATTAGGAAGTATGCTGTTTAGATGGTTTCAGAAACTCTCAGTGACACTAGTCTCTGCCTTGAGAAATCTATGAAAAGGAAGCATTTATCTGAGGAAATTTCGAAGTTTAGCAAAGGCCAATAGGTGTGCCTATTTTTATGAGAACAAATAAAGGTCAAATAACATGGGGGTTTCCTAAATAATTTAATTTGAAAAATCAAACACGTTCCAAAATATTCCCTGACTAGACATTCAATGAAAAGACTTCTGAAATTAGAGACCGGAGTTGTTAAGCAACACCAAGAAGCAAATTATTATACCTATAGGTTTTCATTTTGCATTACACAAATGATGAGGGTAAGACTCAGTGAACTGCTAAGATTTCTCCACTATGAAATGGAAGTCGCAGTTTTGAATAATCAAAAGCAATCTTTCTACAACATAAAGATAAGGTAACATGCATCTGACTCCTTTTAAACAACACGATCTGGAACCTCATACACTAGATCAGCTGCTGTAATCAAGGATGTTTCTGAGGATGAGCCATAGAGTAATATTATTAAGGTAGAACTATAGTAACCTAGGGGATATGGTCTCCGGTCATAGAAACAGCCTCTCTGCGATGAAGGTTAGGTATATCTAACTCTTCACAGATTCCAAAATTTGGAAGCCTTGTGCTCTAGGGCGCCCTTTAATCAAATAAGTTCCCATGCTCAAAATATTTAGATAGAAAATCCCAAGTTCTTCACCATCTCCTTTAATGTTCCATTGGATAAACATTTATCAATTGAATGTGACTAAGAGAAACTCTCTTGAAGTCCCACGCCCATGAGAGATTCTCTCTGCTAGAACGAGTTCAAAGGGGAAATGGTATCCAATATTATGTGCGATAAAAGTCTCATAGTAATGTCCGGCAACAGATTCATGGGAATGCTAAAGCCTACTGGGATATCACAAACACAAGCTTAGCTTGGGGCAAAAGGTTTTCATTAAAATACTGCATAGAAGCAATGCAATTTTTCCTATTAAAATAAAAAATAACTTTGTGACTCTTGAAAACAAACCTGCCAAGTTAGCAAGCCCTTCGTCACCAATCCTGCAGGAGTCCAAGTTCAAAGTCTCCAAATTTGTTAAACCTGTACAAAGCCATCATCTGAAAAATAAAGAACTTCTTACCACCAATGCCAACCATTAATACCACTAATGTATATATTGGCATCGGGCCTATTGATATGGATATTTTCTGATCCCATGACAATATCGTGATATATTTCAGTATCAATGATATATCGTTATATATCGACCGATATTTGACAGATATGACTAATATATCGGCTGATATGACCCCTTTAATTTGTTATTTTCAAAATTTTTTTTCTTTCGATATATCAAATACCAATATGTATTACTCAATATATCCAACACCGATATGACTGCAATCAATGCCAATACTAATATTTTCATCCATGATTAATACCCTTCTGTCACTTTCTAACAAAAATTTTCAAAGTCGATATCAGTAGTCTAGACTAGGAAGATTAACACAGAATAACCACTCATGGTATAAAATACCACAACTAAAAGCCCACGAAAGTATGGAAAGTAGATTGTAATTCTTGAATGCATTACAACCAGGTTCCAGCTCTTTCCAACGGATTCAAGTTGATAATTTCTCATTTATGCAGGACTACCTGAAGAAGACATGAATTTTTTTTATTTATTAGTTTAATTTAATTTTAGGCTTGTTAAGAATTGTTACTCATCATATTTTCTTTTTTCATTATATGGTTTTCTTTCTTATTACGTTTACTAAATATCAAAGTTTTCTTATGTCACTATTAGGTTATATTATTATTGGAATTTCCTCATTTCATTATCAGAGTTTTCTTGTACTTTCTATTCAAAAACTAACATAACCATTATCAAATCATTGATTAATTGAACTACTGTTAGGGAATTGTGTTTCTCCTTCTCCGTTCTCGGTTCTCTCTTCCCTCTTGCTTCTTCCCATCCCTCCTGTCCATCCCTTCTCTGGAGTGAGGGGGGCTATCCGCGGGGCTCATTCCCATCAAGTACCCCTTGGCTTTGAACAGTTGGATCCCCCCCCCCCCCAAAAAAAATCTTCTCGTTCCTATTTCTTCTTCTACCCCTTCCCCACTGCTCCCTCTCCTTCATGCATCACAACCGAGACTTCCACTTTATTTAGCAACTAAAATGACTCCTTTGTAGTCAGAGCGTATGAATAATGGACTCAGGCATAAATTCTGAGATGTGGAAGTTCATGAACAAGAACAACTCATCTTCTAAGTCCTTGTGCATCCCACATCATTCCATCATGAGATGATTATTGGTCCAATGCATCTGTGAATTCCAGGCCAAATACAAAAGCCATGGGAGTAAACTTTATGAGAAATAAAATACATCATCATCCATGGAATTAAATATCGGCCAATATTCAATATATTGGAAAATATGTATCGATATAAAGCCCTATAGATACTATATTTACTAATACCGCAACAAAATCATGATTTGTTGCCGTATCAATGGCATATCATAATTTATCAGCTAATATAACCAATATATCAGCTAATATTTTTCTATCAGCTTACGATTTACATAAAATTTTTTACTTTTAATATATATGATACTGAAATATATTGTGCGATGCCAATATAGCCACTATCCACGCAAGATACTTATATTTTCTTCCATGACAACATCAATGGAGCCATTTCAGATCCTCCTTTGCAGATGTTCATCAGTTATGTCCTATAAAAGATCAACCACAGACAAAAGAAAGGGGAGGGGCAGCACAGGGTGGAACTTGGAGAACCTTTAAGATTCACCAAACATGCATCTGTTATGTTATTGAAGGCCAAGTTTAGCACTTTCAAATTCTTCAGTCCTGTGAAGATGTCAAAAAGGATCTAAGGTCAATGCACAATGCTTGAAAAAATTAGAAATCATACATATAATGTTATCAATAAAATTTCATTGTAACTAACCAGAAAGCTTATCGCACCCCTGATCAGATAGGCCACATCTGCTAAGATTTAAATATGACAAAGCAACAAGAGCTGCAAACAGGCAACAAATAAAAAATAAACAGTGTAAAGTCGACATGTATTAATCCCATCTGGTAACTGGCAAAACCAATGGCTGAAATTTTTTTGGTAAACACTAGCAAGATTTACAATTATATTTGCTTCATTGTGATCTAGAGCTCATGAATTCAAACCAAAAAAACTACCCTACCTATACTGCAGTTGCAAAGGTAATTATGCATATACCTGACCTTTCCAAGAATATGCAGTGCAATAAGCCGAATACACTGTAAGACTGGTAAGCTAAATTTACTATGCTCAAGATTAATATTCTGACTTCCCAAGGAAATATTCTAATTTGCACCCACATTAATTTGATGACATGTCATTGTTTATGCCGTTATTCATCATGAAAATATTTAGTGGCTGAATCATACAGTAATATATGTGTATGATTAAGCATCTATATCCCTTCTTAAGGATTAAATGTGAGGGGAGCTATCATCAGTTCCTACAATTTCACGGAAGTAGACCTCATGCTGTTTGATTTCAGTTTAGAGAAATGGAAGCTACAAAAATGAAGAGTTTAAAGAAAACAAACCTGAAATCGAATCCAAACATGCAGCAGTGAGCTGGCATCCTTCTAGATTCAACAAAACGAGCTTTTCCAAATCTGTTCAGCCAAAATGCAGGTCCGAAAACAGAAGCTTGAGACAGATATTTAACCATCGATTGACAATTACTGAATAACTACAGGCTGATTTTCATTCACGAAAAGGCATATTACCAACGAAATAATTAAGGGCACACAGTAACTTCAATATATGTAATTTAATATGAAACCATGGATGATCATCCTAACTGAGACTAACCACGAACAAATGAAATTCCCTAAATGAAGATGTCTTCAGTGATCATGGAATAATTAGTTCTTCCACAAGCAGCAACACAAAGCATAACAAAGGCAGAGCAGCAAAGATGTAAACCTTCCTACTACTTCGAGTCATATCCACCCCCCCTTAAAATACCCCCTGTTAAGAACATGATTTTGTTTATTAAATATGTTTCCTTAATTTTGTTTTATCTTAGAGAGTATTGTAATTTTGCAATCTTAGTAATTTTCAGGATATCTAGAAAATGTTAAATTTTCATTATGGTATTTCCATATTTTAGAGCACTATCATTTAGGAATTATTAATTATTTCCTAATTGTTATTTTCATATTCTGGGTCATTGTCATTTAAGAATTTATATGTATTTCCAAGTTAACTTAACAATTGGTGCCTATAAAAGGACTCTAATTTTTATGTTTTATATTTTTGACAAATAATATTATGAGTATAATTGTTTTCTAATTATATGTATCTCTTATCCTTGCTTCTTCATCCCCTCCCATCTCGTCTATCACTTCTCCCTCCGCCTTGTCATTCCTGCCGCTGCTTCTTTTCCCTATTCTCCTCATTCCCTGCATTAAACCCTCCCCCCAACAAAAAAGGGAAATTTTTATTGTTGCATATAAGATAGTTCTGAACAAAGCTTAAAAAGAGCAATGTCATGCCCCTTGCTGTTTTAGGCTTTCCTATCCTATATTTCTTCCCACTAGACCCGCCTAATAACAATGCCCATAAGTCAACAACTACATATGACAAAAACTATCCATTTCCTCCATGCAGATTCAGATGCATTGCTTAAAACCACGGAATGAAATCAGCCAATATGCAAATATCGGCCGATGTAAATCGATATTGGTCCTCCAACCCTATTTCTTGATCCCATAACAAAATTGTGACATGTCATATCGACGTTATATTGAGATATATTGTCCAACACCTGATATTTTCCTAATATCAGCGGATATTTTCCCATCAATTTATGATAAAAAAAAATTGCATCTAATACGTCTAATATCGATAAGTATCACTCGATATGGCTGCAACGGTTATTAATACTGATATTTTCATCCGTGTTTAAAATCCAATCCAGCATTTACTTCTACATACAAAAAAAAGTGTGCAACTGCAGTAATTCATATCTGTACCATATGCTTGCAAGAGTGAGTGTGCTTACAATTGCAGAAATATTTATCAAGTTTTTGGATTGCATTTAGTATGATTGGTCTTCTTCATAGTTGTACCTTTCAAATAAGAGACTCCAACATCAGTAATGCCACTGCAAGAAACTTGCAACTCCTCCAAGTTCGTAAGCTCTGAAACATGAATGAATAAAATTAGACCTCACACAGACAAGACTGACAATTCATGGAATATACATCTAGTTAGCACCCAAGGAAAACAAAATAATCATATTAAACCTTAGGTTGATATGAACTTTCTTCTTTATTTTTCTTTGGAGAACAACTTCTAGGTATTAGGCATACAATGTAATATTGCCTAATATAGAAAATATTTGGCGATATATAATAATACTGGACACTAGATACCAATATTTTCCAATACTGTACCAAAATCACATGTTGCCCATATTTGCCGACTTTTTGCTTTCAGATTATGATTTGCATGAGCAGTTTTCTTCAAATATTTCTGATACCAATAAAAGTATTTTTGATATGTTCATCACACTGATATTTTTATCCATACTAGTAAAATGCTCATGCTGGCAAGCTGTGCCAACTAGAAAGGTAAGAAGTTCTTGACCCATACAATAAAATTTTGAAAAGAAATGAATGAAGGAGCCTAAGGCAAAATACAATTGTATTACACAACCAATTTGCATTCATGCCATGGGGTCCACTATGGTAGATACTAATTTTGCTAACAGGCCTGATTGAACAATGTAAGGAAAAATGAAAGGACCTACATAGAGTGTTTATCAATTTAGAGAGAGCATATCATGCAAGAGATGTCTATGGAAAATTTTGAGAAAAGGGGAGTCCCATTGCATAAATCCAAGTTGTAAAATCGTAAAAGATAAATTTAATGAAACATGTAGTTTCCATAGCATACTTGTGCAATGACAAATGCATAGGAGTCAGAAATTTTTCCAGTTACATTTGATTTACACCAGGGGTCAGCTATCTGACGATGATCAAGGGCAGATCTGTGTCTTGATGTAGGGTAAAGTGAACCCACTGAATTTCCCAAAATACACTACACATAAGTATCACAAAAGTAAGTCCATTAATGTTATGCAAAGTTCCTTAAATGTCATAAAATTGTTATTCTTAACTCATTCTCACACTTCTATGCCTTAGTGTCAGCTTCCAGTCTTTCCTAACCATTTATGATTGTGGTCCCACAACAGTATGATATGGTTGTGACAGCCGATGACCCTGATTTAAAACCATGTCCAACCATTGTATGATCGGAGAATACAACTCAAACTCACAGAAAATACACACAAGATATCTATTATGCAAACCATGCAGAATGAAGTGAAGCTTTGAGCAGCAAAATGCCAACAATTGCCAAAAATAAAAAGGTAATAGCGAAAGTGAAAATGTTGAGATGGATGTTTGTTGAGGATCAACATGATGTTACATAAGGAAAAAAACGTCCGGCTGCAACTCATAGGGAAAGAAGCAGGAGACGCAATTGAGATGATTTGATCATATAAAGCAGACACAGCCTATGTGCCTATTAGAAAATGTGAGAGCTTGAAAAAAGCTCAAAAAGGGAAGACTAAGGAAACAAAAAACCAAGCATGATCTAGCATATTTGCAGTTAGTACGAGGCACGACCAACAACAAAGATGAATGGCTATAAAGAATCCATATAGTCAAACCCATTTAGTGAGAAAATGCTTAGATTCGTTAGTACAATGCCCATGCTACACAGTTGATATTCATTTTGTCAAAGTTCCCCCACCAAAAAAAAAGATACAAATTAGTACCATTGACTTGGTTAGATAATTGCCATGAGTAGAATTTAATTTGGTTATGATGGTTGTGATGATTAGAGTTCATCAGTCCCTCATAAGCAATGATAAATATATCGCAAAAAATAAATACCTGATATAGCCTTTAAGTCTGAATTCGTAATGCATCTACAGTATCTGGCATTGAGAGATTTCAGCTTCTTAAGACCTGAAAGACAACAGCCATCAAGTTTTAACATTTTTGAGATTTAAAAATCAAATTTAAATACCACATATGATAAGACGGCAGATAGTATATTGCTTGACTGACTCTCAGCACAAACAAGTTCATCACAACTGAAAACTAAAACTAGGAGCTTCATAAGCATATCATCAGCATTGTAGTACCTAATACTATATCAATAAGACACATAAAGTGGTGACAGGAGCACAGATCATCTGTAAATGAAAACCACATTGTCAAGTACGCTCAAAGAGAATGCACATAAAAGCGATGTCATTGTATGCTTAACTGGTGAAATTAAAATTAATTCAAAAATTACCGTGAATATTCCTGTCGTTCCACATGAGCTTATTCAGCCATGATCAAGTGATGAAACAACAGCAACAAAAATGGACCACTTTTTATAGGGTGAAATAAAAATCCAGCTCAAACTTGAACCAAACTAAAGGAGAGTAAAAATAGTGAATTTCTGATACGCAACAAATTTCTTACCTAAAAAATTAGCAGCTGACAATAATACAGCAATTTTAGCTTTTTAAAAAGGTTTTTTTTTGCTAATTTTAAGCAAAAAAATTTCGCCATCTTCTAGTCCATTATATATTTAAGAAGGATTTTTTTCTTCACAAGAAGAAAATGCCTCATCACATAAAAGAGAAATGGAAAAAGAAAAAAGCAAAACAGTGAATGAGCAAGATCGTGCCAGTGGGATAGAAGAAAATACTTAAGGTTTTTCACTCCTTACGTCAATAATCTTTACTTTACCAGTAAGAAACAATTAACAAGACTAACCTTTAAGATGAACAAAGCCACCATGAATCCCGGAGCATCTCTCTATGTCTAATTCCAGCAAGTTAGTAAAGCTGGAAATGGCACGCATTCCTTCAGCAGTAACAGCATAGCTTCTTTTAAGGCTCAAAGACATAAGGTTTTGAAGACCTGAAAGACAAAAAGAATAATATCATCTAAAATATATGCGAATAAGCCAAGACTTGAAAAAAGATAACTTCAACCAAGTGTGTCAATTGATATGCTTATAGCCTAACACTGCAGCAACAAAAAATGATGAAAACGGCACTCATGCATCTGTCTTTTTATTTTCTTGACTGAGAAAAGAGATGAAGTGTCCAATCATTTTATTTTCTTGATTGACACAATAGATGAAGTGTTCAGTCAGGAATGAGGAATCGTTTCAGCTGTTAGACAATTCCAGTTAGCCATGAAAAAGATGAATACATTGCGTTCATGAAATTTAAGTATCTGTCGCAAATGGTAAAAATAGCAAATGGGAACTGTAAAAGAAATTTTCATTTTTTTCCCAGACATAAAACATATGAGGTTTTAGGGATGACTATAAAAACCTATACAGTTTCTGTAGCGAGGTCAGTAAGAACTTCTTTGCTGTGACTTATTATGGCGGGTGACTCAATAAAACTTTAGTTCCATGGGATGAAATATGAGTTGATATATACCAGTACCAAGCTCCCAAAATTTTTAAATGCTACAACAAAACTGGGATATGTCATTATATCGATAATATATTAGCCAATACAATTCATATTTTTCCCCAATTCATTTTGTGCATGTTCACAAAAAAAAAAAAAAAATGCATTTAGTAACAATACTTATCAACCAATACAATCAACCCAATATGCCATGACCGATATCTTGGTCAATACCAATATTTTCATCCATAACTATTAAAAATCATGGATAAACAAGTAATCAATATTATGCAATCAATACTTCTACTAGTTGGAAAACCTTCTTCAAATAACAACTCAAGGGGTGTCTTTCTAATTTAGACACACTACACAGAACAAACTCAAAAAATACACCAACAATAGACATATCAAGAAGGAGAAAAGAAAACTTTACCCAAAAGACGGGATGCTTACTATTGGGATATTATTTGATATCCTTATTAAATTAAAGGATTCGTATATTCTAATTTAAATTATTCATGTAACCACCATCACTACATCTTTTCTAATTTAGGTTACCTTATCCTCTTATAAAAGGATGACCTATTATACATTTATAAACACAGAAAAATAGAAAACCTTATTTATCTCTCCTTTTATATTTCTACATGGTATAGGAGACAAATTTACTAAACCCGTGAGCATTGCACATCTAGAACTTTTGTTCTCCATTTCTTCTTCCATTCCTCACCTTTGGAAACCCGACATCAACAATCTGTCCCCTTGATCACTGCCCATGATTCCTCGGCTATTCATCATCCTTCACTACAAGCCATCACTAATTGATACCCCCCTCACCAATTCACTGGACCCATGGTTACAAAACTATTCCTGGTGGCCAAAATCAGTCATTGAATTGCCTGTTGCTCACTGAAGCTTCCTCTGTCACTGGACGATTGATATTGTGCCTCACCAGTAAACCATGCCCATGGTTACTGAAATCCTTCTAGTTGAAGAAATCAGTGGACGCAATCTCTGCTGCTCACCGTAGCTGTCTATTGCTTGTTGTAGTTGCAAGCTAGTTGTCACAGTTGTCACAATCGACTTAGCACTAATAAGCCGAAGTAGACGACCATAAAATAATGTGTTTTGATCATTCTCTTTAAAGAAACATGGCGGGCTGTGGACTCTCTCCCCTAATGGTGAAATGTAGTGTTTGGTTTCTACTTACCTCAAAAAGCTACGTTTTTCACTGGTCCAATGGGCCCAAACCGGCTGGCCTCATTCCGCATACTGGACTCGGCCCATCCTTCAACCGTGACATGGGCCTTCTCCGCAATCCAATCATCCGGCCCACGTTAGCTCTGAGCTGGACCCCCCAACCCACACCAGTGAACTGCTGTTGCAACCTGCCACCACCACTGCCAGTCCTCCAATCACTGCCACCGTCCATCTCTGACAACCGCTAGCGCTAACCACTGAAATCCTTTCAGTGACTTTTCCGGTAACTTCCTAGCAGTTTCCCAGCAATCTTTCCAACGATGTTTCAGTATATCTTTGGCAATTTTCCGATGTCTTTCCGGCCACTTTTCTGGCGCCCTTCCGACGACCTTTCCAGCATATTTCAGTGAATTTTTGGTAACCTTTTTCTGGCGACGTTTTTGGCGATTTTTGAACAGGCCAACCTCTTCCAATGGTTATCGTGCCTACATATTTGATGACTCTACCTCATCCTTTATAGCCTCGTCTCTTACTACGGATGATCTTTAAACAATTGTTAACTGTTAACTAGATTCTATCTTGTATCTCTACTACACTAACCGTGTCTTCAGGTACATCTTTGTCTAGGTTTATCGACTCCGCCTACAGTGTTCACACGATGTCAAATTCTTTTTTAATGTCTCATAAGACATCTTCAACTAACGTCCCTCTTATCTATACTACTAATGGTTCTCATATGTTCGTCAATCATGTTGTTTATACATCTACCATCAATTTTTATAGTCCAAACATTTATTATATTCTAAACTTATCTCTAAATCTCGTATCTGTTGATTAACTTGTTCAATGTGGATTTAGCTTAAAATTTTTTGACAAGGGTTTGCAATGTGCAAGGTCAGAAGACAGGCCAGCTGAAATTGGTCATCATTTTAAGCTTACATCTCTGCATCTTTCCATTTATTTGCTACCATCTCTTCTTGTCTTTGACATGGTCGGCTTGGTCATCCCTCATATTCTCGTGTTTAGTCCTTAACCTCTAATGATTACTTAGAAAAAGTTACTTTTTGACTCTTTTGATTGTGTATCTTCTTACTTAGGCAAACAACCAGCCTTATCTTTTAATAGAAGCGACTGTTTGACTTCAGCACCTATTGATTTGATTCATTCTGGTATCCGGGGAACCACGCTGTTCCCATTAAAGGCAAGTCTTGGTATTTTATTATCTTTATCAATGATTTCTCTCGCTATACATAGATTTATCCTCTACATAATCCATCTGAGTTACTCAACACCTTTTGTAATTTTTAACCGATGATAAAACTCAATTCAATGCACAATCAAGGTCTTCTGTTTCAATAATGCTATGGAATATACATCTATCTCTTTTCTAAATGAACTTCAATAAACAAATACAGTATCTCATTGATCACGACCTTATACTTTCCAACAAAATGGCTGCGCTGAATATAAACATTATCATATTCTTGACACTGTTCGTACTCTCTTTCTCTCTAATTCTCTTCTTGAGTCCCTTTGGGGAGAAGTTGCCTTTATAGTCATCTACACTAATAACTGACTCCTATCTCCCGTCATTTCAAATCAAATACCATATGAGTGTCTTTATAAAAAGGTAACTGATTATTCGCTTCTCAAACTTTTAAACTATGCCTACTTTGTTCAGCTCCTTCCTCATGAGCATAGGAATGGCGGGTTATTACTAACAAATTGTGGAGAAGTTTTCCATGATTGCTATGCCCTTAACCAGCTAACATGGAAGGAAGTAAAGTCTAATTGGAAAGAGGATTGCAAAAAAAGCTTTCAAGAATTGAAAGATTGTCTGATGACAGCCCCAGTTTTGATGATTCCCGAAGAATTCAGATAATTTGTGATCTATTGTGATACATCTATTATTGGATTAGGATGTATCCTGATGCAACATAGGAAAGTAATTGCATATAGATCAAGGCAATTGAAAATGTACGAAAGGAACTATTTGACACATGATCTAGAATTGGCAACGGTGATCTTTGTACTAAAGACTTGGAGACATTATCTTTATGGAGAAAAATATTTAGTGTATTCGGACCACAAGAGTCTCAAATATTTGTTCTCTCAAAAGGAATTGAATATGAGATAATGAAGATTGATGGATTTCCTTAAGGATTATGATTGTAAAATTCAGTACCAACCAGAAAAGGATAACGTGGTAATGGATGCCTTAAGTCATCAAATGACAAGTTTTGTAGCTCATTTAAAGTTTAAAGAGATGGAGATGTTGGACAGTATAAAGCAATGTGATATTAAAAGGCACTTCCAAGGTATACGGATGATATTGTCTCATTAAAAAGTGTAATGCGATATTTTGGATAGAATTAAAAGAGCTCAAATAAACGACCCATTCTTTGTAAATATTGCCGATGATTTAGCCGGGGATTCAAGAGCAGATTTTGACATACGAGCCAATGGAGTTTTCAGGTTTCGGAATCGGATATGTGTGCCAAATGTTGGAGAATTGAAAGAAAAAATCATGAATGAGGCTCATCGATCAAAGTACACTATCTACCCTAGAATTAACAAAATACATCAAGATTTAAAGAAGACATTTTCGTGGTGCAACATAAAAGGAAAATTACAGCTTACTAGGGAAGATGCTTAATATGCCAACAATTAAAGGTCGAGCACAAGAATCCGCCAGGTCTCCTACAACCCATGCCCACCCCCGGCTGGAAGTAGGAAGACATAAAAATGGATTTCGTGATAGGTTTGTTGAGAACGCCGAGAAATTATGACATTATTTGAGTGATTGTTGATCGGCTCACTAAATCAACTCATTTTTTGCCATTCAAATGATGTTTTCTAGAGATCAATTGGTGAAATTGTACATAAATGAGGTGATAGATTGAACGGTGTTAGGCTTATTTTATGTTGGCATATTCCGTGACTGTATCGAGTCGTTCATTGGCGAAGGTTTTTTATTACTCTGGAGATTTGTAGCGATTTCACATCCGATTGTCGCCGAAGCACCTCTTCCAGTATTCATGCCCACTTCGTGTTCAATCCAGACCCTAGCATATTTTCCCAAGAGGGTCTTGCTCGAGACACGCCTGAACCGCGCTTGAGCACCAATTCCCGAGATGATGCATTTGAGGATCGCTCAAGTTGCGTCGTGGTGCAACGTTGGCCTAAATTCCAGAGAGAGGCATTTAAGGCACAACTTTGGCGCAAATTCCAAATAGGAAGGATTTGAGGCTCGCTTGAGCCGCACCGTGACGCATTCTTAGCGCAAATTCTAGAATAGCCGGCGCTCGTGCGCTTGGGTGCGTATCCAGTATAAGCCTAGGCACACCTGCAGCACACTCGAGCTATTGAGGTGGGTATTTCCACAACGGTCATATTTTTAAACCCTATTTTTGGGCTTCTTTATATATAGTCACCTTGTACTGATTGATAACTTTTCCGACATATTTCTCACGGCTGCTTCGGGCAAAACACCCTCTTTTAAGCTTCCAATTTGTGCCAGATAAAGAAAGCTCTCCTTTGATTTGTGTGCCAGAATTCTAGAGTTTTCTCCTCTTTACCATTTTATTGATTACACTTTTTTAGCCTGTTAACCCTCGTAAGTGACGTGGGTGACGTGAAAATCGGGCTCTAGTAGTATACAGTGATTCGACAGCCCGTGAAGGAAGATTAACAAGAAAACTGGAAGGCGTTCGGTTCCGTTGCCACGGACAAATCCAGGACGTTGCTTGGTAGAGGTCACAAGATGGGAGTAAGTCGACTAGGTAGCGCGTCTGTATTACCCGACCTGTAAGTTGACTTTATTAATACATATATTTCCTGGCCGTTCAAGTCCAGAGGATTTTACTCGATAGTCTTAATTATCGATATTTCTTTTTATCACCAAAAATTGTACTTTTATAATTATTGCTTATTGATTTGTATTTTATATACTTTTTAACGGTTGATTCATTAATATCCGAATATACTTTTATGTGTATTGTATATTTGTATTTTCTTTTATTCGGCAATTTAAAAAGGGGGTTGAAACAAGTGTGATTTGGAACCGCTAGTTCCTTTCAATTGGTATTAGAGACTCACTCCGATCCGTGACCACGATCTAGATGTGTATGAGTGAATCTCTATCCGTTCCTCCCTACTTTGATAGGAGCAATTATGTTTATTGGAAAGTTCGTATGAGGGCCTTCCTTAAATCCATGGATGAATGTGTGTGGGCTAGCACTCAATCTGAGTGGACGCCACCCAAAAGTACAATTATGTTTATTGAACCTAAAGTTCCGTCATTGTGGCCAAAGGAAGAACTTAATGTTCGTAATTAGAATAGTAAGGAGACTACATGCTATTTTTATGGCCGTCTCACCCAAAAAATTTAAACACATCTTGATGTGCGAAACCTCTAAAGATGCATGGGACATTCTTGAAATTACCCACGAAAGAGCCAAATTGGTCAAAAATTAAAAATTACAAATGCTGACCACTAAATTTGAAGAAGTTAGAATGAATGATGGTGAGACCTTTGACAAATTTTACGCTAAATTAGATAACATTGTCAATTCTATGTTAATTTGGGAGAAAGAATTCCCAAGAATTGAATTGTTCGAAAAGTCCTTCAATCGCTTCCTAAGCGTTTTAGACCCAAAGTCACAGCAATCGATGAGAGTAAAAATCTTGACAAAATAAAAATTGAAGAACTTGTTAAATCTTTCCAAACATATGAACATATACTCCCACAGTCAAGGAAGACCAAATCCACTACTCTTAAATCTGTTAAGGAGGGGAGAGATCACGATTCCAATGAGGAGTCTGATAGCAAGAAAGATTTTTCCTTGTTAAAAATTTAAAAAATGCTTCAAGAATAAAAATAACAAACAAATATCTAAAGGAAATAACGTCACACATAATTCTGGAAAGAAAGATAAAACAGAAAACAAAGACGTAAAATTAAAAACCACTCAGGGTGCAATGTCATGAATGTCAAGGTTTCAGTCATATTCGTGTTGAATGCCCAAATTTTAACCGCCAACAAAGTCTAGCTATGAAAGCTAGTGCTACATTAAGCAATGATGGAGATGAGGAGAATGAAAGACGTATTGAAGAAGGCCAAGTCAAATATATGGCCTTTATGACCTCCATGTGGAGGAGTAATGAGAATTTAGAGGAAAGCTTTAATCAAACTGTTGACTCAAAGAATGAGTCAGAAACTCAACTTTATGACCTTTAAGACACATATGACAAATTATTTAAAGAATTTTTGAAGACCAAAAGACTAATGCATCCTTGAAACTCAAATTGGTGGAAATTGAAAAAGAAAAAGGTGCTCTTAGAATAGAGCTAGACACCAAAACTCAAGAACTTGAAAAATTGAACAACTATTTTATAGAAAAAAAATTCTCTGGAATAGGATCTTGAAAGTGCTCAACATGCTTTAAAACAATTTTCAAGTGGATCTAAGAAATTAGACCGTTTACTCTGTCTAGGAAGAGACAGCGGAAACAAAACCGGGTTGGGATATCCCACTAATGCCTTAAATGCTAATATTAATTCAAAAACTGTCTTTGTCCTCGCCGCATTAGCTCTGAAGCGAAACATTATGGCATCCACCTCTAGTGATCAGAGGCCTAGAAATTTTACAAAAACAGAGGTTGATGCACCTAAAATTTCATCCTCAAATAGTAGAAGGAACCTTCATTTTAATCAACTCGGAAGCACGCTAATATCTTGTACATCTCCGCTAACTTTGTTCCGAGATGCCATGGATGTGGCAAAATTGGACATACTCGAACTCGCTATTCAATAACAAAAGTTCGAAACAATTCTAATCCCAATCCTAAGATAGACACGCTTATCAATCATGTATACCTTCTGAATGATCAAGTGATGACTTTATACAAAATAATTAAATTCGGAAAGAAAATATGGATCAAGAAGAGTGATCTTACATACCATTGAGCTCCATTGCCCTAAAATTGATTATACTTCCTATTTAATTTAATTTAAAAATAATAATTGAAATTAATCATATATATATATATATATATGGGAGATTGACGAGCATCTCCCTATCTTCATTTAGCACTAATCGAGCGCACGGTCCTGTTCTGCAAATCCCTTGATTCTCCCTCGGCTTCCTCTCTTATCTCTTCCTCTCTCTACTTCCATAACCACCCAATCTTCCAAATCGGCTCCTCCTCCTGCAAATATTGGGCGCTCTTGAAGGTAATTCCTCCACCTTCTTTGTTTTTGAGTTTCCCGTCACCACTATGGCGGTTTCCAGTCGCTTTTCCGCTCCTTGTTTGCTAGATTTCTTCACTGATTGTAGTGAAATTTCTTCCCTCGTCTCTCTCACGGCCTAGAACATTGTTTAGTGCCATAGCTCACTCTGTCTTCCAGTTCTTGTGGGTTTAGGGTGTTTGTGAGGGCCACTGCGTCCTTGTGACACCATAGTAGTGGTGTTTTCGGTGGTCATTATGGTCTTGCTGCCACCAGAGCTCTTGCAGCGCTGACAGCTGTGGCTTAGCAAGCACCACAATCAGATGTTGCATTTCCACGCTGGCAGCTGTGCACTGCACTCTATCCGCAGACCACCCTTTGTGACAGAGTCAGCGGCAATGCGTGCTGGTTCCATTCCTCTTGCACATCGTTTTGGTTATGTCTTCGAATTGCGCTAGCTCTCTATTTTCTGTCCTTTTTGCTATACAAATGTCGACTCCACAGAAATCTGTCTCCAGAAAATTTGTCAGTAAGCGTTTCCGCGCAAGCGGGCTCTCCAAACCTGATTGTTTCATTAGTGTTGAAGCTGAGGAATTGTTTACCTCCCATATGTCTCACAGGCACCTTACCCTTGAATGGGAAGTTGTCCTTGCCTCTCTTGATCCTTTGATTTCCTCTTTGTTCACGGACTATCATTAGGAGTCAGTTCTGACCAATCTTATAGCCCCTCCTGAAGTCTTAATTTTAGAGTTTTACGCCAATATTTATGATTATCAATTACACTCATTTTCCACCTTTCTGAGAGGGAGTCGCCTTTGGATTACCCCGAAAGTGATCTCCCACACCCTAAGTATTCCTTGTGCTAAAAATCCGGCCTACCCTTGTTAGTGGAATACCTTGCCACCCCGCGATGAGATAGCCTCTTTTCATCATGGCTCTCCCATGGAGTGGCATGGGAGATCGTTCAAGACAAATCTTATCTCTCCTCGGGGGATGGTTGTGTGCCGGATTATACAGTCCAGTCTGTTTCTGGTCACACAATACTCTTCCTAAAGATAAAGTTTTATTTCTTTACACTCTCCTGCATCTTCCTTCCCACATCTGTTATCATATTGTTGATCATTTTGTCTCCAAGAAGGATGACAGAGATCATAAAACGGGAGTAAATTCGCTAGATAGCGCATCTATCCCACCCGGTCTGTAAATTGAATTTTTTAGTGCATATCTTTCCTGACCGTTGAAACCCAAAGGGGTTTACTCGATAGCCTTGGTTATCGAAGTTTCCCTTCGTTACGAAAAATTATTCCTTTATTATTGTTGCTTATTGATTTGTATTTTATATGCTTTTTACCAGTTGATTTATTTAGATCCAAATATACTTTACGTGTCTTGCATATTTGTATTTTCTTTTATTCCGCAATTTAAAATGGGGGTCGAAACAAGTGTGATTTAGAACGACTAGCTCCTTTCACACAAAATGCCAGCTTCCATTGTGTCCGATTGAGATTCAAGATTTGTTTCGAAATTTTGGAAAAGTTTGCATCAAGAGTTGGGGATCAATCTAAAGTTCAGCACAGCCCATCATCCCCAAATCGATGGACAATTGAAGCAAACGATTCAAATTCTGGAGGACATGTTGAAAGCTTTGATCTTGGAAATGAAAGGCAATACAGACGACTATTTGTTAGTGGCTGAATTTGCATGCAACAATAGTTAAGCAAGTATCGGTATGGCTCTATTTGAAACTTTATATGGAAGAAAACGTTGTTCCCCAGTTCATTGGGAGGAGACAAGAGATGGAAGACTTTTGGGGCCAAAATCTATTCAAGAGATGTCCGAGAAGATTCATTTGATCCACGACCGATTAAAGTTGCCCAAAGTTAATAGAAAAGTTATGCTGATCGGAAGAGATCGGAGCTGAGCTTTGATATCTAAGATCACATATTTTTAAAGAAATCACCGTCGAAGGGAATTTCTCGATTTGAGATTAAAGGAAAATTAAAGCCGAACTTTATTGGACTGTTCAAAATTCTCGAGAAAATTGGTGAGATAGCTTACAGATTGGCTTTACCTCCAAATTTAGGGGACATTCACAATGTATTCCACATGTCAATGCTTCGGAAGTATGTTCATGATCCATTACACATTACTAAGTACGAACCGTTGAGGATAAATAAAGATTTGGCATACATTGAAAAACTGGTTCAAATTTTGAAAAGAAGAGATCAAGTACTTTGGACAAAAGTAATTTCATTAATGAAGGTCTTATGGAGAAACAATTCGTATGAAGAAGCCACATGGGAAAGAGAAGACGAGATTCGGGAGAAGTACCCACATTTGTTTCTTCGATGAGGTACGCAAAATTTCGAGGATGAAATTTTGTGAGGGGAGAAATGTAAGATATGAGTTCCGAATTTCAAATTTTAATTATGACTAATTAAATTAAGGTAAATGAAGTTGAAGTCAAATGAGGAATAAATTGAGTCAAGTCAATTTTAGACCAAATCACATCGACTTAAAGGACTCTTGATCGGCGCCCAACGTGGGCACATGCGTGTCCTAGGTAGAGAGGTCACGCCTAATGGACGCCTGACCGGAGCTCTAGCTTGTTTTCCAGATTAGCTCACACCCGAGGGCTGCTCAAGCATGCTGTGGCACAATACCAGTGCCTGACACACACCTGATGTGACCTTCGTGCGCCACAGTATTTGGCCACGACACCCAATGCTTGCCTAACGAGCAAATATGCGCTAAGCTGCTATATAAGTTATGTCATACTGATTTTCGATCATTTCCTTTGTTGCTAATCTTTCCCTACTTTTTTGAGCATTTCTTATTTCAAATGCTCATGCATGCCGTATTTTCGTACTTAAGATGTATATTTACCACATGCATGTACTATCCTTCTTATTTTTCTGCAACATTGTATGAAATTCATGTCTAAATCCATATACATTGTATTATTCAGCTGATTTCTACAATCTTCTTTCATGCATATGCTAAAATTATGATTAAATGACTGTCGCATGCTTTAAATTCGTACATTATGTCCCGCATATTTAAAAGTGTTCCTGCATATTTAAATTTGTCTAGCCTGTTCTAAAAATTCCTTAAATTTCCTATACATTTTTATAATGTAAGAAAAATGTTGCTGATTTTCTGCAAGTTCTTATTAAAAACAGTTTCAAATGTTTGAAAATCTTATAATGTAGCATTGTATTTTTAAAATAAGTATGTTTAAGTTCTTGCACAAGTTTCATACACTACATGATAAGAAATTGATGGAATTTGAAGAAAAACTCTAAAATTTGTTAAAGAATTAAGAACATTTTCTCCAAAATGAGAAAATACAAGGATTATGTGAAATTGTGTAGAGTTTCATTTGTTTATACATCGGACAATTGTAAAAAATTCAACGGTGGTATATTATGACATACTTTAGCATATTATAGTGGTGATCAAGTTCAAACCTATCATCCACAGGTGAAAGCGGCGTAACGTAACACCTATGGAATTTAACGGTCTACCTACAGATCTTGAATAATAACATAACGCATTTGGTTGTGTGAAACAAAAATAACCCGGGCTTTGATTATCCGCTCCTTTAGTCGGTAAGACCATACTGACCATTGGTTCATAAGAAATAATCATGTTTGAACGAAACTTACAAGGCACGTTTGATTAAGAACCAAAAAGGAGAAATTGGAAAGCTATGCATATTTGTTATGGAAATTCACAACATTACATTTGAATTTGATTCATTGTCCCTTCTGGCATGCTTTAATGTAAATTATATATTGAATTATACAACTACATGCCTTGCTGAACTTTCGACTTGTTCTAATTTTTGTTTTTATCTAACCCCCTTCAAATTGTGGATGCGGAGCTGATTTGAGGAGATTTAGACTAGGATTTTGATAGAATTAATTATTGTATTTTTGTTTCAAAACAATCATCGTAGAACAAATTATTTTTATTTTAGCCTTCGGTATTGTATTAATTTAGTTATTGCGATGTTATAGTCAACAGTGTAGTGGGATGTTGGATTGTCTAGTGGCAGTGTATCTTGGTTGTTGTTTACTTTGATTTTGTTTAGATGCATTTCTTTACATATAATTCGACGTCATGATATGATCTATATTTCCAGTCACCTGATGATGTGACATTTCGGATCCTTTGGTTAAATTAATTATTCATTTAGGTCGGTTGTAATATTGACGTGAAAGTCACGTCTATCATGGATTTGGGCTTATTAAATGTTAATGGAAAGATGTCATTAATTATTATCCGGGTTCGGTACAAGGACGTGATAGTGAGCCTCTTTATGATGCTCCCATTCATCGCTAGCTAGTTGGGAGGCTCATTTACCTCATTGTTACCAGGCCTAACATTACCTATGTTGTGCATCTTATGAGTCAGTTTATGTCGGCTCCACATTCTGTTTACGATGCAACTGTTCTTCAAATTCTTGGTTACATGGAGGACAGGTTTTATGGCCTACACTTTTTCCTCTCACTTTTCATTGGAGCTCCAAATCTACTCTAAAACTAATTGGGCAAGTGACTCTACTAATTAACGGTCAACTACTAGTTTTCTCTATTTATAAGAGGATTCTCTTATTTCTTGACACAATAAAAAAACAGACCGTTGTTGCTCGCTCTAGTATTGAGGCTGAATATCGTGCTCCCAATGACACTACATCTGAGCTTCTTTGGCTTCATCGGTTTTTACAAGATATCGGTGTACTTCAATCCAGCAGTTTCCTCTTTATTGTCACAACTATAGTGCTGTCCATATAACTCACAAGAATGAATTTCATGAATGCATAATACACATCGAAATTGTCATTTTGTGCATCCTCACTTTAATGAGGGCACCCTTTGTCTGTTCCTGGTTTTTTACAGCTAATCAGTTGGTTGATATCTTAATAAAAGCTCATATGTTTGACCGCCATCTTGATTTGGTTTCCAAACTCAAGTTGGTATCCTTAACAAAATCTTAAGTTTGATAGGAAATATTGGAGTATTATTTGAAATCCTTTCAAATTAGAGGATTAATATCTGTTAATTTAGGTCATTTATATATATTATGATATATATAATACCCTAAATCAGGGGATCGATATTTTTCAATTTAAATTATTTGTATAATTATTATCACTTTTCTAATTTAGACTGTCTCCTCGCATAAAAGAATGATCTATTGTACAGTTACAAACATATAGAAATACGAAAAACCTGCTTTATCCCTCTTTTCATATTTTTATACTTACCACATCATACAAACAATCCAAAAAAGAAAGTCAAGAGCAAGGACCATGTCTAAAGTTTCACTTGGTCATATTCTTTACAAGAACATCTTATAATGGTATAAACTCTGGGTACATGGAATTATCACAAAGGTTTTCTTTCCGGTGAGTGCACAAGAATTTAAAACCCAATTATTTATCTTTTAATCCCTAAAGAGTTTTGCTAAAGATTCCAACTAAATCCCACCCCTTTATCCAACTTTTTCCATTTTTTTTTTGGTTTTTATTTTGAACTTATACTCATCAAATTCATAAAATTCTAAACAACATTTGCAAAAGGAAATGTTAAAAAAACAACTATTCTTCTCCCTTGATTTTAGGAAATTAAGTTTAAAATAACATTTAGAACACAGAATTAAGGAACGAAAGTATATATTTTTTTAACTTCACCTTTACAAATGTTGCCTTAAATTTTATGAACTTGATAAATATAAGTTCAACTTTGAAAACATTAAAAAGTTTCAATCCTTAAAGGAAACAAAAGAAATATGAAACTCAATGCTGCAAACATAAATGCAATGCTGAAACTAAGCAATAGGACAAGCACAAAGAACGGCACTACCAGCTTTCTCATAAATGATCCCCTTTTAAGGGACAAAAGCAAATTCCACAAATTTTCAAAAAGGATTGGAATCGTTACCACTAAAGTGTTTAAGCCCATTTTCTGTAATATGATCACAATAATTGAGAGTTAAGGCCTGAAGATTAGAGCAACTTCTCAGGAGAGCCATCCCAGAATCTGTCACATCTGAACCGGAAAGATCAACAGATAGCAAGGATGATCCTTGTGAAGAGATGACACCCATCCAGTTGTCATTGACTCCAGGATAGTCATCCAGACAAATATCCTGCAATTATAAGATTAGCTGTTAAGGTTAATAACACTGTTAAAACCAACAATTTATCTGTTAAACCAACTTCATAAATGCCACCTGGAGAGCGCAGTCCCAAAAAGCTTCAAGAGAAGCATCGGCAAGACGATGGGAAGACACTAGTTCATCAAAAACTTGCTGACTTACATCCCTTGGCAGCATATAGAATGAACTATATTCATCAATATCCTGTTAAGGTTCATAGGGGAGAAATGACACATAAGCAATTTCCATATCGGATGCAAAATTCAGAAAGTGAAATATGAGGGCAAAGAAGAAGAACAAGAACAAAAAGGAAGAATATCAATAATCCAAGATTGTACTCGATGCGAACTAAGCAGCATGGACATCAACATAGACAACACTTTCAAAATGAGGATACAATATGTTGAGAACATAATAGTTAAAATTCATAATTTATACATAGACATGCAAGCATGATTGAAGAACAACACTATTTTATATTAAATTAGCAATAAAATACATGTTTATTGTTTCTCATCCCAAAAAATACAAGAACCAATGCATGAGTTGGTAGTTAGCCAACATATAAAATATATGTTGTGCTATAATATATTAAAAAATGGCCAAAATTTTCACAAATATTTCGAACCCTGATGTTTGAAAATTACAAAATTACCCAATGTGTTCAAATCGTATCAGAACCAAAATAAAATAAAATAATTTGACACATTGAACACTTTAACTCTAAAAGAGTGCCAGTGCTTCTTAGACTGTGAGAATAAAATTAGTACCTTCCGGATTTTACGAATACATAGCTCCATAAGAGAAGGGCAGCTTCCACCCTCCAGCTGAAAAGCTGTTGCAGTCTTGCAATATGGGCTTCCCAACAACCATTTGGAACTCGCACTTTTGCAGTATCTTCCACTAATCCCTATGCGAACACCGTCTTCATTGACCTGATGACCTCTCTTCCTTGAACACACTCCCCCCATTGAGAAATATTAACAATGTCAAAGATTAATAAATGAACTTAGAGCATGTGGCGAAAAGTAAGTAGACTCCATGCCTGCATGAGAATATCCTCACAGATGCTTTAACCTATTAATAGAAAGCAAGGTAATAAATCTATAATTGCCCAAATTAACATAATATATAAGCAATTTTTTAGCAAATTGACAACTAAAATCAATCAGTACAACTATTACCAAAAAAAAATCTTTAGCAATCTGCATTTTCACGTTTACACGATTTCATTAGTAAAAAAGAGTTTATACAATGATCTCACACATCACAATAAGCATTAATGAGGCGATCAAACCAAGAATTAAACACTAAGCATGTCAAAGGACTCACCACAATGAAAAACTCTCTCATAATGAGATGTTCGGAAAGGAAAATTTACATGCTGCAATTCCCTAATACTATAATAACAAAAGAATCAATTGATAAGGAAGACATAGCATATGCACTGTCCCTTCACTTTCAATGGGCAGTTATCATTATTAAAAATAACAGTTGTAAAACCAACAAGCATAACAACAAAATAATGGATTAGAAATTCTGCGCAGAAAAGTTGATAGTTCCCTTATTGCAAAATACCAACATCATCTACTTAAAACAACTACTCTGCCTACATTGCTGTATGATATTTTCCTCAAACAGATTCAACAACAATGATTATCTATAGCATTATAACACACAACTCATTACCTCATCTTTAACATAGCATTCAAAAATGATAGATAAAAACTTTTAAGTAGATAAACATTTGTACATTGTACCTAATTATTATGCACAGAGGAATTATTTCTCCCACATTTGATATTCAAATGCGTTTAAATCATCACCAATGCTTGAATTTTGACACAAACTATTTCACAAGGAAATATTTCCGGAGATAACATAGTTAATCCCCGCAAGAGGGTCTATAGTGCCCCCTGTATTACACTATTACCACAGAAGCTCAAAAAAGAGAAAGTTATAATTACTTCCCGTTACCAAAAAGGAAAAAAATAGAGAAATTGCATAAAATTAACGCAGAAGCAACATAAACCCGACAAAAACCCAATATCAGAGACACTCATAATAAACAATTTTTTAATCACTCGACGTAATGATCACCAAACATGCTGCTAAATACCACTAAATAAACTATCAAATGGTACTGATCACAAAAGCTCTAACAATGAAAGGGCCCGTATTTATCAGTAAAAGAAAATTACCCAATACGCTGAAAAGAGAAGAAAGAGAAATTAAAAAAACGAAACACAAATAATATTAACAAAGTTCGCTTGTTTGATGGCTAGTATCACACGTCTGTTGAGCCAGCAAGCTCGACAACATGATCAAAATCAAAAGCCCTAAATAACTTTCTGTTTTTCAATTTTTAATCCCCTTTCACTTAATAGAACAGAGTGACCATTCTATCTCAAATTGGTAGTCTTAATTACATCACGAAGACATAAAACAAAACAAAACAAAACATCAGAGATTTAATTAGATTACCTAAGAACAAATTTCGATAATCTTTTAGCCCATCGATGACGGAGAAGCAAAGGCAGAGAGAGAGAGAGAGAGAGAGAGAGAGAGAGTTAAAGTTGAACAG
>JAODPA010004774.1:0-13963 GCA_025585075.1 Nepenthes mirabilis | reverse complement strand
TATATATTACATTTTCTTTTAATCCTAAAATTTAAATTGATACCTGAATGATCGAATGGAAGCACCCCGGGCA
The DNA here is from genome assembly GCA_025585075.1 of Nepenthes mirabilis. Lineage (NCBI taxonomy): Eukaryota > Viridiplantae > Streptophyta > Magnoliopsida > Caryophyllales > Nepenthaceae > Nepenthes > Nepenthes mirabilis. The sequence goes on along the minus strand of JAODPA010004774.1, from coordinate 13,890 downwards.
CCGGCCCAATAATATCAAATATTCTCTAAAATTTTGTACTATTTAATTAATTTTTCTCATGCCCAAATTACCCAAAATAATAAATAATCGCAGGTTAATCGGATAAAAATATTTCGGGATGTTACAGATCCCTTGATTATTGATATTATTGTATATTATTATCGTTATTTTTGGTATTGTGTGGATATTTTGTTAGGTTTGATCTAGATTTTCGGTATCGTATTTAAATGTCTTTTAGATAAAAAAATTCTTTTATCAATTTTAAATTATTATTACCTACTCTTGGTTCTGGTTCGTGATAACGAGTGGTATCAGAGAAAGTTATCAAAAAAGGTGTTTTGTTGATTTCAATGAACTAATTATTTAAGTATTTTTGTATGATAGGTATGGATATAGCAAAAATAGAGATTATGGGCATAGAGGATCAGGTTTGAGTCCCAAAGATAATAACCTAGCAATGATAGGTTATATGAGCAACATGATGAACTAAATGATCCAATGGCAAGATGAGGATTTAACCATAAAGAGAAAAATGGTTGACCAAGGGCATAGTAGGACCCCTTTTGATTGTTTTACAAATGATCATGTTTCGAAGTATTCGAGGGCTTCTAACTCTATTAAGGTAGAGAATTAGATACACTAAGTGGAAATAGTGTTTGAGGTGATCACTTACGCTGAGAAAGATAAAGTGAAGTTTGCTGCCTAGAAACATGAAAGAGAGGCGAATAGGTGGTGGTCCACTCAACGATGAGTTTTGGGATTGGATAATGAAGAGATTACATGGGATGTATTTGTAGAGTATTCTATGAAAAAGTTTTTCTCCACAAGTATTTGGGAGATTAAAGAAGATGGATTTAATCATTTGAGGTAATGAAGTAAGGTAGTTGTAGAATATGATACTAAGTTTACCGAATTTCCTAGTTTGTTCCACATGTGGTGGCGATGAGGCTCCAAGAGCCCGAAAATTTTTGCAAGGGTTACAAGATTTGATCAGGAAACAATTAGTGCCCCTTCGATCATGAACGTATGAGAAAGTACTTGATCAAGCCCTTTTCATTGAACAATAGTAAGAAAGGGAGAAGTTCTTCAAGAAAAGATTGGAGAGTAGAGGTCAAAGTTCAAAGGTTGGAGACTCCCACTTTAAATCCAAGGCTCAAGATAAAGGAAAGACAATTGGGGTAAAATCTTCATTGATGAAGCTTGAATATTCGAAGATGGCGTGCAAATATTGCAGCAAGCATCATGCTGGAAGACAATGTTATTGTCAAAGCAGAGCTTGCTTTAACTGTGGTCAAGTTAGCCACAAAGTGAAAGATTGTCCATTTCCTTCAAAGCATTCGGAGAATAAGATTTCCAATCCTGGAAGGACTTTTGTGACAATGATGAAAGATGTAAGAGTGACCCATCAATAATTGAACGTAATGTGCAAATTTTCAATTGTATGTCAATGTATTGATTGATATCGAGTCTATGCACTCATTTATTACCCCTAAATTAGTTTATAGTTTTCATATATCCCCTCAAATTTTAAAATTTGCATTAGTGGTATCTACCTCAATGGGCAAACCATTATTGGCTGATATTATGTACCCTTAATGTCTGGTTTGGGTCATTAGGTTTGAGTTGTTGGCGTATTTGATTTTATTTGACATGCGTAATTTTGATATTATTTTGAAAATGAATTAATTAGCGTGCTATCATGTTAATGTGGATTGCTATAAAAAGTCTATCTTCTTTTGTATTCTTGGTATGAATATTTCGAGTTCCAAGGGAGAATCGAAAAGGCCAGATTGATTTTGGCTCTACATGCAAGCCATTTGATAAAAAATGGATATCAAGCTTGTTTAGCTTTTGTGACCACTTCTAGAAGTCACAATGTGTCACTTGAAGAAATTTCAGTGGTATGTGAATTTGAGGATGTTTTCCAAGAGGAATTACCTAGTCTGCCTCCTAATCAAGAAATTGAGTTTGCCATTGATGTCATATCGAGATGTGCACCAATTTTGAAGATACCTTATGGAATGGTCTCATCTATGTTAAATGAGTTGAAACAATAATTATAAGAATTGATGAAGAAAAGATTTATTTGGTTGAGTGTGTCACCTTAGGGTGCACTAGTGTTCTTTGTGAAAAAGAAAGATAGATCAATGAATTTATGTATTAATTTTTAATAATTGAATAAGATACAATCAAGAATAAGTACTATCTTTCGAGAATTAATAATTTGTTCGATTATCTGCAATGAGCTTATATTTTCTGTAAGATCAATTTTCATTTAGTGTACTATCAATTGAGGATCAAGTGTGAGAATATACCCAAGACGGTTTTCACAATAAGGTACGATTACTATGAATTCTTGATAATACCTTTCGGATTGACGAATACACTAATAACTTTTATAGATATCATGGTCAAGTTTTCCAACACTTTGGATTTATTTATAGTAATTTTTATGAATGATATTTTGATTTATTCAAAAAATTTTGAAGAGCACAAGATTCATTTGAGAATTACATTGCAAACCTTGAGAGAACGACGACTGTTTGCTAAATTAAAAAAAATTGAATTTTGAATAGAGTAAGTATTTTTTTGGGACACATAGTTTCCAAGGAAGGTGTTTCTATGGACCTAAAAAAGATTAAAATTGTGACAAAATAGGAATGATCAATCAAAATTATGGAGGTATAGAGTTTCTTCGGTTTGGTTAGTAATTATGGACACTTTGTTGAGAATTTCTTAAGGATCGTGGTATTACTGATGCGCTTGACTCAAAAGTGAATGATGTTTCTTTAGAATAAGGATTGTGAAAGGAGTTTTCAAGAGTTAAAGGATAGGTTGACCTAAACACCAATGTTGTTGATTTCAAATAGATTGAGAGGTTTTATTGTATATTGTGATCTTTTGAAGAAAGGTTTGGGCTATGTTACAATATAAAGGGGTTGAGTGGTTGCTTATGGGCTGAGGTAACTGAAGGCTCATGAACAGAATTGTCTCACCAATAATCTAGAGTGGAAAGCTGTTATTTTTATCCAAAAAATTTGGATACGTTATCTGTCAAATCCCCATATTAAATCCGAATAATAATTATTAGTAAGATCATTTTATTAACAATTAATCAACACAATTAACTTTCAAATATGACTTATAAGTCGATATTTTGACTGACCCAAAAATATGAATTAATTGAACAACAGGAGTCAAATTTGTCACACCCGAAAGTAACTCTAAACACTGACTATACCATGTCGTTGGACTCTACCTAAAGAGTTATCTCTAATCCAAAAATCATAGTAGACTACATACACAATAGATTAATACTAGAAAACTAATATCCATTTGTTTAATTACAGATCATAGTTTGAATAACATAAATATTATAAGCTACTAATCGGGAGCTAAATATGTCATCAAATAACAAATATTTTTAATCCTAATCTCTTTGGATATCTTTTCCTTCAATCCTACTCATCCTACTGTGACGGAATGGAATCCGTTTTTTTGTCCTCAAAATTTTCCGTCATTACAAAAAATAGAAACCTAAGCCCAATTATAATCTAAAGTTCTAGGAAAAAATTGATAGAGTCTCTCCTAAAATTGGGCTAAATGAAAATACAAGTCTTACTTATAACATGTAAACATACAGAATAATATCATCATATCCAACAATAGAAATTCTCATTTCAGACACAGGATTACAGATGATGTATAATTCTCTATGACTTACATTTCACATTTTCTATCTATTATACTAACAGCTCAGAATTGAGATGCCATTTAGGACCTGTATAGAATTCAGAAAATATATAGTCGAAGTAGAACTATAAACCTGTGGAAGCATGATTTCCTATTTCATCACATGCATCACATACATTCTATATATAAGAATCCAAGAATCCATATGCATAAGATCCATATACAAAACTATATATCAAAAATCAGGTCTTTATAATACAATTGCCTCTTTTTAAGATCTCCAAAATACTTTAAATCTCCTAAGGTCTTTAGACAAAGCTTTAGCTATTTCTTCTCATCTAGTATAAGTTCTACCGTCTCATCTAGAGGGAAAAACAATAAAGTAGTGAGTTGAAACTCAACAAGGTACATGAAAACATGCAGTGAATCTTGTTATGCAGAACAGTTATGTAGATATATTATAATATAAAAATGTTTAGGGGCAGAATAGTGCATGAAAAATAGAGAAAGTATAATTCGATAATAATTAAGTTTCAGAAATCAGAAATCTGTATAATTATATTTCGTTAATAATAAATCGATAAAACATACTTCAGAAAATAGAAATCAGTTTCAACTCTATAAATTATAAAAAATTTCTTTTCTATTTGTAAAGGACCCAATTAATAGACCCTATTAGTCGAGGGGACGAATAATCAAGGATAGATTGTATTCACTCCATACAATGTAAGGCCAGTAATAGTTGTCCCTTCCCGTGGGACATCCCTTCTCACGGGATTCAGTACAGTAATACCTGCCAGTAATAGTAACTACTTTCTAGGTTAACGCTCTAAGAAAAGACAGACCATATATAACTCCACGGATAAAATTATCCTCAATTGCCACTATAACATTCTAAAGCATGCCGAATAACCAAACCTAACTGTATATCAGTTTCGGGTCCTAATTAATAGTATCAAAAATATTTTTCTTAACTTATATCTGATTAGGTTTTAGAATTCAGTTAGAAATATCACTGTTAACTCTTCAGTTTAGCTTTAGAAATTCATAGAAATTTAATAGTATAAATCCATGTAAATTTCTCAAAGATAAATCACATCATGGATTGTATCTCATTACAGATTAACTTTTACATAAGAGAAATTTTGGATTAAAACAATTAAATCCCTTTATTTTCATACTTAGGGTTTCGTTAAAACTTTTGGACGATAAACGAACACCAAATACATGTATTTACATAAAATAAAAGGTATATTTTGCAGCATATACTAGTAAATACAAAATCTATCTGATTAATGAGGAGAAATAGGCATTATTTATAATAAACATATAGAACCATAGATTTATAGCATAAATACCATTTTTGAGATATTAAAACACTGTAAAAAAAGAAAATAACATTCAAAGTATACTGGCCTAAACTCGAGTTATAGTTATCCTTACTCTGATCGAAGCTGAACGGCAGATTTTTCCCTTCCTTTTCTCTTTCCTCTCTTTCCTCTCCTCTTCTCCTCTCATTCTGTCATTGGCTCTACTAAGAATGAAGCGCCAAGCCCCAATCTTCCCTTTTAAAACATGAAGGGAAGAAGTCATGTGCAGGTCAATGTGACCGGTGCTTGAGCGTCGGTCGAGCGGTGCTTGAGTGCCCGCTCTGGCAAAATAGTGCTCTAGCGCACTGCTTGTAGTCGGGACCACTCCCTCCTTACCTCAGGCGCACCCTCGAGCACAACTTTTGTATTTTTGCGCTCGAAGTGCGCTCGAGCGACAGTCAAGTGCCTTGTGCTTCCTTGGCCCATTTCACCTTATTTTGCTTCGGTACTAAATTTTTCATTATATTTAAGTCCAAACATAATTTTCATTCATATAATTACTCCATAATTATCATATTCCTGGATCGAGATCTCACACTCTCCCCCACTTAAGGAAATTTCACCTTTGAAATTAAACAGAGTTACATATCTCAAGAAAACAAGTGAGGATATTCACTTTGGATGTCCTCTTTGCACTTCCATGTGGCCTCCTCTGGTAAATGATTGCTCCAAAGTACTTTCACTAGGGGAATGGTTTTAGTGCGCAACCTCCGATCCTTGTGGTTCAGAATCTGTATCGGCTCCGCGACATAGGATAAATCATTGTCGATAGTCAAGGACCCGTACTGAATCACGTATGCAGGATTGTGGACGTACTTTCGAAGTATCGATACATGGAATACATCGTGTACACCCATCAGACTAGGTGGTAGTGCCAACTGATAAGCTACCTCTCTAATCCTCTCCAGAATCTCAAATGGACCTATAAATCACGACTTCAATTTTCCTTTTACCCCAAACCTGAACGTTCCCTTGGACAGTGAAATTTTTTTAAAAATAAAATCTCTTATCTTGAAATTCAATTCTTTTCTTCTCTGGTCTGCATAACTTTTCTGTCTACTTTAAGCAACTGTCAAATTATCTTGAATTAGTTTAATTTTCTTCGCAATTTCTCTTATGATTTGAGGGCCTGAAATCCTCTTATCTCCGGTCTCCTCCCAATGAATTGACAATCTACATTTCGTTCCATACAATGCCTTAAAAGATATCATGCCGATACTAGCTTGATAATTATTATTATATATAAATTCAGCCAGTGCCAGATAACTGTTCCAAGTTTCTTTCATTTCTAATACCAAGGCCCTCAACATATCCTCAAGAATCTGAATAGTATTCTCCAATTGGCCATTTATTTGGGGGTGATACGCAGTATTGAACTTCAACTCCATCCCCAACTCCTTATGCAAACTTTTTCAAAATCTCGAGATAAAACGGGGATCCCTATCAGATACAATAGAGGCAGGAACTCCATGGAGCCTCACAATCTCATTCACATATAATTGGGCCAATTTATTACGGGAATATGTCATCCTAATTGCCAAGAAATGGGCTGATTTTATTAGCCGATCAACTATAACGCAAATGGCGTCATGATTCCTGGGAGTTATCGGCAAATCAGATACAAAATCCATAGTAATATCTTCTCATTTCAAGCTCGGGATAGACATTGGCTGTAATAACCCAGAAGGCTTCCTCCTTTCAACTTTTAGTTGCTGATATACAAGGTATTTCTCCACATAAGCCGTAAAATCCCTCTTCATATTCCTTCATTTGAAAGTTTTCTTCAGATCTAGATACATTTTATTCATCCTAGGGTAGATGATATATTAGGACCTATGAGCCTCCTTCAAAATGTTCTCCTTTAGTTCCCTATCATCCGATACACATAATCGGTCTCTAAATCTCAATGCTCCATCAATCCGGACATTAAAATTAGCTCCAGAGTCCCTATTCAGATCACTTATAATATCCACAAGGAACAAATCATTAACTTGCTTCTCCTTAACTTCGTTAATTACCTTCGGTTGGATTTAAAGATAAGATAGGAGTATCCTATCACCCTGATCATAATGTTGGATATTACACTGCTTCAGATAATCGAACATTTCCATCTACTTAATTGGTAACATAGCCACATAATCTGATCGACAGCTCAATGCATCTGCAATTACATTTACTCTCCCTAGCTTATACTGTATTTCACAGTCATAATTTTTTAAAAAGTCAAATCACATCCTTTGCCTCATATTAAGTTCCTTTTGTGAAAACAGATACTTCATACTTTTATGATTAGAATACACAAGAAACTTTTTACCATACAAGCAATGTTTCCAAATTTTCAAAGCAAACACGACAGCAGCTAGCTCTAAATTATAAGTCGAGTAGTGTCTTTCATGCACTTTCAATTATTTAGACCCATAAGTTATAACTTTACCATGCATGTACACAACCCAAATTCTCCTTAGAGGCATCACAGTATACCTTAAAATCCCCTGAACCCTCTGGAATGATCAACACTGGGGCTATAGTCAAATGACCTTTTAACTCCTGAAAACTCAGATCATATTCGTTAGTTCATTCAAATTTAAAGATAAGATAGGAGTATCCTATCACCCTGATCATAATGTTGGATATCACACTGTTTCAGATAATCGAACATTTCCATCTACTTAATTGGTAACATAGCCACATAATCTGATCGACGGCTCAATGCATCTGCAATTACATTTACTCTCCCTGGCTTATACTGTATTTCACAGTCATAATTTTTTAAAAAGTCAAGTCACATCATTTGCCTCATATTAAATTCTTTTTGTGAAAACAGATACTTCATGCTTTTATGATTAGAATACACAAGAAACTTTTTACCATACAAGCAATGTCTCCAAATTTTCAAAGCAAACATGACAGCAGCTAGCTCAAAATTATAAGTCGAGTAGTTTCTTTCATGCACCTTCAATTGTCTTGACCCATAAGTTATAACTTTACCATGCATGTACACAACCCAAATTCTCCTTAGAGGCATCACAGTATACCTTAAAACCCCCTGAACCCTCTGGAATGATCAACACTGGGGCTATAGTCAAATGACCTTTTAACTCCTGAAAACTGAGATCATATTCGTTAGTTCATTCAAATTTAGCATCCTTTTCCAGTAGCTAAGTTAGAGGTATATCAATTTGTGAGAGATTCTCTACAAAACGCCTGTAATAGGTTGCCATGCCTTAAAAGCTCCTAACCACAGTCACAGAAGTTGGCCTATTCCAGTTTGTAACAACCTCTCCCTTCTTTGGATCCACAGAAATACCCCCATCAGAAATTACATGCCTCAGAAACATCACATTCTCCAACTAAAACTCACATTTACTCACTTTAACATACAATTTCTCCTTACGGAGCACTTGAAGTACCATCCTCAAGTGAGTCTCATGCTCCTTATAATTCTTTGAATATACTAGAATATCATCAATAAATACCACCAGAAATTTATCCAGATACGGCCTGAATGCCCTATTCATTAGATTCATAAATGCAGTAGGGGCATTCGTGAGGCCAAAAGGCATAACAAGAAACTCATAGTGGCCATAATAAGTCCGAAAAGTAGTCTTAGCCACATCTTCTGGCTTAATTCTCAACTGATAATAACCGGACCTCAAATCAATCTTCGAGAATACTCGAGATCCTTGCAATTAATCAAATAAATCATCAATACGTGGCAACAAATACTTATTCTTAATCGTGATTTTATTCAACTCACGATAATCAACACACAGCCGCAAAGACCCATCTTTCTTCCTTACAAACAACACCGGTGCTCTCCAAGGAGATACATTCAGCCTGATAAAACTCTTATCTAATAGTTTCTGTAATTGCAATTTCAGTTCCTTCAATTCAGCTAGGGCTATACTATAAGGGGTCTTAGAAATCGAGCTAACTCTAAGAATAACTGCAATCTCAAGTTCAATTTTTTGGTGTGGAGGTAATCTAGACAATTCCTTCAGAAATACATTATCAAAATAACATACAATAAGGATATCTTTAGTCGGCATACTATGACTTCTAGTGGTGCAGACATATACCAGGTAAGCTTTACACCCACTTCTCTTCAAATGTTTGACATGCAAATTAGAGATTAATACAGACACCTCTTTCTTCTTAATGCCTTGAAGGAAAAAGGATTCCGTCTCAGGAATATCAAAACAAACCCTCTTCAAAAAATGATCAATACTGGCGTGATATTTAGCCTGCCAGTCCATCCCCAAAATCACATCAAAATCACACATGTTTAACAACACCAAATCCATAATCAAATATTTTCTATTCACCTCAATGATACATCTAAGATACACAACATTAGCAATCACAGAGGACTCAGTGGGGGTTGACACTGAAATGCATAATCCAAAATACACGAGACAGATATAATACAACATGTAAACCGTAGAGAAATAAAAGAGTGGGTAGATTTTGAATCAAATAATATAGAAGTAGGAACTCCACAAATAAAGAGGGCACCTTCCACAATGTTTGGAGATGCCTCCAGGTCATGAACAGTCACCACAAAGGCCTTAGTGGAAACAGTAGGCTTCTTTCCTTCTAGCCTCAGAGGTAATGGGCAGCTTTTACCAAATGGCCCTATTGTCCACATCTAAAGTACGCTCCCGATTCCTTGCAACATGCTTGCCTCATATGCTTCCTCGCACAGAAAGAACAATCAGCGACTGATACTTTATAGCCAGCCACTGACTGAGTCGAAATGATGTTCTTTCCTTTATCGGCTATCCTCTCCTTTTTGGATGGTCTAGAAGATCGCACATTCTATCCAACACTAAAACTCGCCCGGCTAGCCCTCCTCTTTGCATAAAACCTCTCCATCTCCACTTCCTTCTCATAAATCACCGCCCTATCCAGAATATCAGCATAGGTTTGAAGCTTCAAGATCGACAGTGACTTCCTAATATCGTCCCGCAGCCCTTACTGAAACTTCTTTGCTTTCCTTAACTCATCTTCCACATAAAAATGTGTGAAATGGGACAACTCAGTAAACTTAGTGTCATACTTCGTCACCGTTATATTCCCCTATCTCAATCTCATGAACTCTTACTCCTTTTGATCTTGGAGGTTGGACGAAAAAATTTTTTTTATAAATATGTCTTTGAATATCTCCCAAGTGATGGTATCATTAGGCACTCCTAATGCCCTCTTCTTCATGCTCCACCAGCTATCAGCTTCACCTTTCAGCTTATATACTGTGAAGGTGACTTTCTCCTGATCAGTACACTGAATCACAGCAAATATCTTATTCATCCTTTTAAGCCACAAATTCACTTCTACCGGATCAAGCTTACCCAAGAATCCCGATGCTCACTCCGCTATAAATCTATCATAAGTTGTAGGAGCCAGATGTGCTGGAGCTTGCTAAAGTGCAAGGATCGGAGCCATATGTCTCTACTCTATAGATTCCATCACATTGGTCATTCTCTCTAGTAAATCCACATAAGCTGCCTCCTGATCATGGATAGTACTAGCACCACTAGGTTATTCCTTCGATTTCTTCTACTGGCTATCTTAAATCCTATAATAAAGAATAAATATAATATTATAAACCTCAAGAAATCATGTTAAGAGAAGGGGTTATCAGTAGTTTAATGAAATTTAAATCTAGCCTAAGGATCAACTTCCTAAACATCCTAGTTGCCTTAGCTACCCCGACCTATCCCTACAGAAATTCAGGCCTATGCTTCTGCTTTTTTATCGATCAATTCTTAAGGCATCTCATTTATTTGATATCATTTGTGATAGAATGAATTTTTTTGTCCTCAAAATTTTTTATTATTACAGAAAATAGAAACCTAAGCCCTAAAGTTCTAGGAAAAAATGGACAAAATCTCCCCTAAAATTGGGCTAAACGAAAATATAAATCCTACTTATAACCTGTAAACATACAGAATAATATCATCATATCCAACAGCAGGAATTCTCATTTTAGATACAGGATCACAGACGCTGTATAATTCTCTACGGCTTACATTTTACATTTCCTATCCTCTATACTAACGGTTTAGAATTGAGATGCCATCTAGGACCTATACAGAATCCAGAAAACATATAGCGGAAGCAGAACTATAAAGCTGTGGAAGCATAATTTTCTATTTCATCAAATGCATCACATACATTCTATATATAAGAATCCATATGCATAAGATCCATATACAAAACTATAAATCAAAAATCAGGTTTTTACAATTCAATTGTTTCTTTTCAAGATCTCTAAAATACTTTAAATTTTCTAAGGTCATCAGACTAAGCTTTATCCATTCCTTCTCATTTGGTACAAGCTCCACTGTCTTATCTGGAGATAGAGAAATAGTAAAATAGTGAGCTGAAGCCCAGTAAGGTACATAAAAACATACAGTAAATCCCGTTATGCAGAACAGTTATGAAGATATATTATAGCGTGGAAATATTTAGGGGCAGAACAGTGTACGAAAAATAGAGAAAGTATAATTCGATAATAATTAAGTTTTAGAAATCAGAAATCAGTGTAATCTTGCTTCGTTAATAAAAAATCGGTAAAACATGCTTCTGAAAGTAGAAATTGGTGTCTACTCTATAAATTATAGAAAATTTCTTTTCTATTAGTAATGGACCCAACTAGTTGACCCTACTAGTAGAGGGGGCGAATAACGAGGATAGATTATGTTAACTTCACATAACTCAAGGCCAGTAACAGCTGTCCCTTCCCGTGGGACATCGCTTCTCGCGGGATTCGGTACAATAACGTCGGCCAATAACAGTAAGTACCCTCTAGGTTAATGCCCTGGGGAATGGCGGATCACATATAACTCTATAGATAGAGTTATCCTCGATTATCACCATAACGTTTTAAGGCATGTCGGAAAACCTAACCTGATTGTATATCAGTACAGAGTCCTGATTGACAGTATTAGAAATATTTTTCTTAACTTATATCTGATCAGGTTTCAGAATTCAGTCAGAAATATCACCGTTAACCTTTCAGTTTAGCTTAACAAATTCATAAAAATTTAACAGCATAAATCAGTGTAAATTTTTCAGACAAATCACATCATGGATAGTTTCTCATTACACATTAACTTTACATAACAGAAATTTTGAATTAAAGCAGTTAAATCCCTTCATTTTCATACTTAGGGTTTCGTCAAAACTTCCAGACGATAAATGAACACAAAACACATGTATTTACACAAAATCAAAGGTATATTTAGCAGTATATACTAGTAAATATAAAATCTGTTCGATTAATCAGGAGAAATAGGCATTATTTACAGTAAACATGTAGAACTATAAATTTAAAGCATAAATACCATTTTTGAGATATTAAAATACTGTAAAAATAGTAAATAACATCCAAAGTACACTTGCCTAAGTTCGATTTACAGTTACCCTTACTTTGATCAGAGCTGAACGGCAGATTTTCTCCTTCCTTTTCTCTTCCCTCTCCTTCCTCTCCTCTTTTCCTCTCATTCTGTCGTTGGCTCTGTTGAGAATGAAGCCCCAAGCCCCAATCGTTCCTTTTAAAACACGAAGGGAAGAAGTCACGTGCGGGTCCTTGTGACCAGTGCTCGAGCCCCTATTGAGCGGTGCTCAAGTGCCAGCTCTCGCAAAACAGTGCTTGAGCAGAGCTTGAGCGCACTGCTCGTAGCCTGGACTGCTCCCGCCTTGCCTTGAATTCACCCTTGAGTACAACTTTTGCATTTTTGCGCTTGAGGAGCACTGGAGCGGTGGTCGAGTGCCCTACGCTCCCTTGGCCCTGTGACGACCCGACTTTTATTACCATCAAAAGCCGTCGTCAATTCCAAAGTTCTTAATTATAAGGGATAAAAAGTGAACATAAATTTTTTTTCTTTTTTCTTCATTCAAACCTGAGATGCATTCTAAAGATAAATAGTTTCATAAATCCCAAAAGTGTCACGGAAACATTCTAACATTCATAAGCAGCGGAATCAAAATTACAAATTTCCTCAAACAAAATAAACAAAACTCCAAAATTCTGCTCCAGCCAGCAAAACCAAAGGACTCTACTCGACTTCGTCCTCCATAAGCTTGTCATCTGAAAATTTACAAGAGTGAGCTTACAAAGCCCAGCAGGATACTCACATGCAGAAATCACAGGCATACATATAATCAAAGTATAGATCATAATATAGCAAAATAACAATCATCATATCGTTTCTTCTTAATTCATATTCTTTACATCTTGTCTTTATCAAATTCATTCGGAATCCATATAATCTTTAGGGACCGGACGGGAGCGGACAACATCGAGGACGGGTTGTGTGCTACCCCACAACCTAAAGCCGTATCCCCTCATTATGCTCCCCGGGGCGGGAGGTAATGCCTTTAACCCGGCATACGGGGCCATAGTCCAGAGTTCTTGTGCCACCAAAAGGTCCCCTCCCGTGGCCCAGGAGGCATCCTCGAGTGTCACTCCAATATCCTTCATCCATCTTTAACAGCAAATTTAATGGAAACTCAGTTCATATTTCTTGTTCTTTAATGGCCATTCATCGTAGTTCAAAAGTCAGAAGAGTTCCACTTGCTGTCCATAGTTCATGCATTTTCCTTGTTCTAATAGTCTTTGTTCTTTAACTTCAATATTGGAAGTCCAAATTTCCTTTCAAGTTCGAAGCTCATTTTCAGAATAATTTCAAAGTTCTTAAATAATCCCATTAATTTCCGAAGTCCCCTTTTTAAATGGGAGACCGAAGTCCTGAAACCGGAATTTGTAAAAGGCCGGGTTCATTTTAGCCGGAGTTCATATTTTGCAAAAGCAGGATCTCATTTC
>JAODPA010004763.1:0-13964 GCA_025585075.1 Nepenthes mirabilis | reverse complement strand
GGAAGGGGGAAATAGAATTGAGAGAAGAGAGGAAGAAGAAAGAGAGGAAAGAGAGAGTGTGCCAAAGGGTAGAGAGAGAAGGAGGAAAACTGAGGTCCCTAGGTCCGATTCTGACTTCGAGCAAGTTAGAGAAGTGATAGATCGAGTCGAGGTAAGTACACTTATACCATTTTCTTTTTCTTGTTATAATTTTCGTTCGTATTTCTCGGGTATTTTTATTCTGGTACCCACCCAAAACTTGTATTTTGCAAAATCCATAACGCTTGCATGATTTATTTGTCGTTTGATATCCGATTTCTCCACATTTCACCTGGGTTCAACTTTGGCGAAACCCTTACCCGCGCCTTGCTCATTTTTGCTCATTTATTTTGAGTTCGATACATGATTTGACTTTAATTATGATTTACCCATGTTTTGAATAATAGTATTTATCAGTTTGGTATTTGATTTTCAAGTTTTGACCCATTTGGTGCATCCGGAAACCCTAACCTGTGCGCTAGCACTGTTTATCTGAGGCAATTGAGTATTTTCGGATGATTCCACCTTATTTAATTATTTTTAAAGTTATAAATATTTACATGTGTTTAATTGTATATTTTAAAAAATATTATTATTAACAATTTGTGAAGGGTTATTCGTCCGAAAGTCCTAAAATCATGTTTGGCCTGATGTGAGAAGAAATTTCTGATTCTTTCAAGTATCATATTAAATTATGCATATATTTAAAGTCATGTAAAGATTTAAACCATGAGAAATGATTAACTATATTTGTATATGAGAATTTTACAAGATATGTAAAGTTTATAAAGGGACTCCACAATTTTCTATATTTGATTACCCATTCTCCGGTGATTGAGAACTTTGTATTTGAATTTGGTAGACCATCCCTTAAGAATAAGTAATTATAAAATTTGGACTAAGGATTTATACTTCACAGGATAGTATTCCATGACATGCCTTAGGAATGAATTGTCTCTCTCGAAAAATCCCGTATTGTCTCTGGCTTCTCTCTAAGATTCAAATTTTGAACCTTCCCACTCGTCTTCTTCTTCCTTCGTCACCGGCGCCTCATGGCATCGGAACTCAACGCCCTAGCCCCCACCGCCTCGCAAAATCCTTCTTCCGGCTGTGCCCCCTCTCTGGGTCTCTCTGATGTTATCTTTGGAGATCTCTACGGTTCCAGCTCTCCCCCTGTTCTCTACCCTTCCCCTAAGCCTGCTGTTGAGCCGCTGGTTGTCCCTTCCTCCACCCCCTAGCCCCTCCCTCATGCCCCTCTCCATTGCCCATTTACCCCCTCACAAAGCCTGGTCACCCTATTGTCTCTCACAAACCTAAGATTTCATTTCCCCATGTTGAAGGCCTGTCCTCAATTAATTTAGCTGCGGGTCTCGTATCACCCGATTTTTTGCCCCACTCTCATTTGGCTAATGCGGCTCTATCTATTGAGAAGGCTCCCTCCTTCTTTGATGTTCCCACCTCTGTTATATCTCCCCTGGGGTTTTCTGGCCATTCTGCAGAGGAAAGTCATCCTGTGAAGACGACAACAAATAAACCTTCGTGGGCTTCTATCGTTCAAAAGAATATCTCGGGTTTAGGGCAAAATCTTCAATATTTCCCTCCTCCTTGTCCAAAAGGCAAAGTTATAAAGCTCTTTCCTCCTAACGAGGTTATCCTGTAAGGCAATGATTTATGGAGCTCAACTCTTGTGGGTTACTTCTATGATTCGCCGTTAAATTTTTTCGTGGTCAATTACATTGCCCGCAAAATTTGGGCCAGATTTGGTCTATCCCATGTTACAGAACATGATAATGGTTTTTTTCTCTTCCGTTTCTCTAATGACTCTCGTTTACAAGAGTGTATAAATCAGGGGCCATGGGCCTTTGCTGGACGTACCATTTTCCTAAAAAAATGGTCCCCTAGTATGGTATTATTAAAGGAAGAATATAAAAGCTTTCCCATTTGGCTTAATCAAAAGAATGTCCCGGTCCAATTCTAGACCCCCGTGGGCCTCAGTTAGATAGCTAGTGCTATCAGTAAGCCTCTATAATTGAACGCTGCTACAGCAAAGATGGATCGCATGAAATTTGCACGCATATGTGTTGAAGTCTTGGCCTCCTCCCCTCTTCCTGAGAAAATTAGAATTCTTACTGGTGAAGTTTCTGGGGTTCAGCAGGGTGTTGATGTGGTTGTGGAATACTAATGGAAGCCCCTTCATTGTGATCAATGCAAAACCACTGGTCATAATAGGGATCATTGCAACATGAGCCTCAAATATAGACCCACTGGTCGTGTAATTTTCTTTCCTACTGAAGCTCGTGCCAAAGTAGTTACTGATAATAAGAGGAAGTCTGGTTTTTTGAGGCCCTCTTTGAGCCCAACTGCTCTAGAGTCATCCTCTAACTCCTTTGTTGTTCTCCAAGATACAGTTAAGATATCCCATCATGTGCCTAAAATGGGCAGTGATTATGTAGACCTGCATCAGGATCTTGCTGATTCCACTTCTGGCAACTTAGCTGCATCTATTGATACTCAAGATGGTCCTAAAGGTGAATCAGTTAAGGGGAAGGAAAGCCCAATTGTTTTTACAGAGGATGAAGGCCCACCTGTCCATGCAATCAATAGACTAGAGAATCAAGTGTCTTTAGCAGATTCTTTTGATCTAGATAGTCCTCTACAGTCGGATGTTCCAGAGGCGCATTCCCTGATAAGGGGCAAGAGATCTTGCATTTAGCAAAGCAAGCTTTCTCATCCGAATATACTCGCCCCCTTGTGGTGACTATTCAAGAGAATGGGAAGTTAATAGAAACTGTCTAATATCTCATCGAAGGCTTTAAGAAGTGATTGTGAATTGCCACATCAGGTTACCCAGGCTGTTGTTTCTTCCAGCTCACCTGTTCGTCTTCCCAACATCCTGGAACCAAAGGCCAGCGGGGAATTTCATCCAAAATCTATTTTGAAAAAACCAAATGGGCCTAAAAAGAAAAATTTCCCTTCCACCAAGCCCCATGGTTAACATCGCATGCTGGAATATCTGTGGACTAAATGGGGAACTAAAGACCCATGAAGTCAAACATTTCATTGGCTCCTCCAACAGCAATGTTGTAGGACTCGTGGAGACTAGAGTTAGAGAGAATAAGGCTTCTCTTATTGCTCAAAAGCTGATGTTGCTTTGGAAATGGGAGATGAACTACTCCCCTTCGTCAACTGGTCGCATCTGGATAGGTTGGGATGAGGTCGTCGCTGATCTAATCATATTATCTAAGGATGATCAAATCATTCACTGCAAAATCTAGAATAAAATGAACAACCAAACCTTTTTTATATCCTTTATCTATGCCTCAAATTTGGAGATTGAACGCAGGGATCTCTGGGAGAAGTTGAGTGATATCCATCATCATGTCTCTAGCCATCCATGGGTAGCTATGGGAGATTTCAATGCCATTAGAGCTCCATCTGAAAATCTAGGTGGCTACTGGCAGGTAAATAGCTCCATGGCCTTGGACAAATGTCTTATTGACTGCAATCTGCACGACTTAAACTATAAGGGGGCGTTCTTCACTTGGAATGACGGTAGAGAATTAGGACCTCGTGCATACCGTAAGCTGGACAAAGTTGTTGTTAACGGCCCCTGGCTTATAGACCTCAGATACAAAGCCTCATTCCCTCCGGCTAGGCTCTCTGACCACTCACCCTGTATATTGACCCCGTTAACCATGAGACACCCAAATAAAGGGTGATTTCGATTCAACAATTGTCTCACGCAACATCCTCAATTCCTTTCTATTGTTCAACAGGGTTAGCAATATAATGTTCAGGGTGTCCCCATATTCCAGATTGTGTCTAAATTATGGCTGATAAAGGGGATGCTTAAAGACCTCAACCGAAGCATTGGAAACGTCTCAGAAGAAGTTTTCAGAACGTGAAAGGCCCTTGAGGATTTTCAAAAGGCAGTTCACCATACTACCCATCAGCCCATCGCTAGTGAGGAAGAGTATTTTAAGGCAGCTTACCGTCGGGCCCTGAGGCAGGAGCTAGATTTATCTCAACAAAAGAAAAAAATCAGATGGCTCAAAGAGGGTGATCAGTACACGAAATTTTTCTTTCGATCTATTGCTGGAAATCGCAACAGTAATAAGATCCTTTCTTTATCCAAAGATGATGGCACTCCTACAAACAGCTTGGATGAGGTTCACCATCTTCTCAATAACCATTTCTCTCGATTCCTGGGTTCTGGCAGAACAAGCGATCATCTCCTTAAGGATAGACTCTAGCCGTTTATCCTTCATACCATTCCTGACCACCTCCTTCATGGACTCTGCAACCCAATTAGTGCCAAGGAGATTCGACTGTCTCTTTTCTCAATTGACGATTGTAAAGCTCCAGGCCTGGATGGGTTCTCTGCAAAATTTTTTAAAGCGGCTCGGAATGTAGTAGGGCCTTCAATTATTACAGCTATCCAAGACTTCTTCCTTCATGGAAAACTCCTAAAACAGCTTAATGTGACCATTATAAGCATAATTCCGAAGATTAAATCGCCAACAAAGGTTTCTAATTTTTGAGCCATCTCCTATTGCAGCATCCTGTACAAGATCATCTCTAAGATTATTGCCACCCGTCTTCAGCCCACTCTACCTTACTTGGTCGATAAAAGCCAAACAACCTTCTTCTCTGATAGGAACATTGGGGACAATATCCTTCTGGCTCAGGAATTACTTCACAAATATCACCTGAACAGGGACGTCCCGCGTTATGCTATGAAGGTAGATCTGATGAAGACCTATGACTCAATTCATTGAGACTTTTTGATGGTAATACTTGAACTGATGGGTTTTCCCCTTTCGATGATCATATGGATCAGGCAATGTATTACGACCACTTCTTTCTCAATAAATGTAAATGGTGAGTCTGTGGGTTTCTTCCGATGTGCCAAGGGTCTTAGACAGGAGGATCCGCTATCGCCTTACCTCTTTGTTTTGGTGATGGAAGCTCTAAACGGTATCCTAGAAATCAAGGCTCGACAAAACAGAGAATTTCAATACCACTGGAGATGCGAGAAAACAAGAACTGTGATGCTCGGCTTTGTGGATGACATTCTTCTGTTTTCAAAAGCTGATATTAACTTTATAAAGATTTTACATGATTGCCTTTAAGAATTTGAAAACCTATCTGGGCTTTCACCTAATCTTGACAAGAGTGAAATTTTTATCTGCTCAAGAAATGAGATCTCAAACTGGATTATCCAAAGCGTGCTCGGTTTCAAAAGAGGTAAACTTCCAATTAGATATCTGGGTGTCCCTCTCATTACCACAAAGCTCTCTAGCAAAAACTGCAAACCACTCCTTGATAGAGTCCAACAGAGAATTTCATCATGGAGGAACAGATGGCTTTCTTTTGGTGGGCGTCTCCAGCTGATTTCATCCATCCTCTCAACAATACACACTTACTGGTCTTTGTTGTTTATCATTCCAAAATCCATCCTAATGTGTATGGAAAGGTCCATCTGCTGCTTTTTGTGGCATGGTTCCACCCCAGGCAAATTTACAGCAAAAGTTACTTGGAAAGATGTGTGCACCACTAAAGAAGAAGGAGGTTTGGGCATAAAAAACATATTGCCTCTAACAAGGCCCTGTTGTGTCACCATTTTTGGAGGATAACCACAAAGGACCCGGCCTCCATATGGGTGGCTTGGTATTATGCCTATCACATCAAAGATAGGTGTATATGGACCTTTAAAATTCTGGATTCAACCCCCTAGAATTGGAAGAAACTAATGAAGCTCCATATTATTCTACGTCCAAAGATCCTCTACCATATAGGTAATGGAGCCGACAATTTCCTTTGGAAGGATTATTGGCATCCCCTTGGACCTCTCAGTGAACGGTTTGATGAGAGAGTCAGATGTAGAATTGGATTACCTATCGATGCAAAGGTCAAGGATATCATTCATCAAGGAGAATGGAAGTGGCCTAATCCTCTTGATATGGAGGTTGCTGCGATTATGGAGAGCATGCCACATTATAACCCAGATTCCTCTCGTAGAGATGTGGTTAAATGGTATAAAGACAGCTATGGGGTTTTCTCAACCAAATCAACATATGGGTTATTTCAGGTGCCAAAAGAAAAGGTGGTCTGGTTTAATATTGTCTGGGGCCCTAAGTATACTCTGGCACATGCTTTTATTCTTTGGATGGTAATGTGCCAAGGGCTTAGCACCCTGGATCATATTAGCACATACATTCAACAACTGTCAACTTGTATTCTGTGTGCAAACGGAACTAAAGTCATGAACATCTGTTCTTTACTTGCTCGTTCTCTGCTGAAGTTTGCATTTGATGCGACGAAAAGTAGGAATTAACTGGCCATTTTCTGAATGGCATACAAACATTGTTTGGGTCGCAAACATTTGGAAAGGAAGGAACCTCAAAGCACTTTCTTTCCGCCTCACTCTTGTTGCTACTGTTTACTTTATTTGGAATGAAAGAAACCAGCAAATTTTCAATAAATCAGTGCCTCAGAATGAATCCCAAGTCATTTATAAAATCACCTCTGTGGTTTGTCGTAAACTGGAAAACATTCCCTGTGATAGGACGCAAAGTAACAGGTCTATTCTGATAAGATGGAGTATCCCTCTATCGAACTGGAGGAATGATGAAGATCACTGCTCAATTGACTGTTAAAGATGGCTTTCAGGTGAGACTCATTGCAGTCTATAAAAGGAATCCAAACCATTACCTGGAAATAGTCCGAGATGATGATTGCTCGAGAATTTTGATGGTGTGTTCTGGATTGTCCCCTTTTCAAAACAACCGCGGTTTTTTTAATGACCGACCTTCGATTAAGCCCCGAGATGCTAATTTTTGATCTAGTTTGACCGAGGTTGTGTGCTAAATTCCGAGATTCCATCATCTGAGGTAAAAACGACCTAGTGTGTGGCTATGGACTGAGAAGTTACCAACCGGTTTGCATGTGCCGAGATGTAATCAACCGGGTTGCAAGTGCCTAGATACTTGAAGATCTCTTTTGGGCCAATATCTGGCTTTCAGGTGGGCAGGTTTGGCTCCGGCTGATGGAATGGACATCTTTTGGCTCTAGTTTTCGGTCAACGATCTGACCGGACATAGTAGCATGGCTCAGGTTGGTTTCAAGCTGATGGAATGGGCCGCTTTTGGTTCAAATTTCCCGGTCAATGGCTTGATCGACTTTGGAGGCGTGTGGAGTCCATGGTAGCATGAAAAGAGAGAAATTTTTGGTCATAGGGTTGATCAGATTTTGTGGCATGGATGGAAAGGACGACTTTTTTGGTCAAAGGGTTGACTGGACTTTGTGGCATGGATCAGGTCGGGCTCTGGCTGATAGAATGGACGGCTGTTGGCTCAAGTTTTTGGTTAACGATTTGACCGGACATAGTGGCATGGCTCAGGTTTGCAAACCTCTACTACCATAATAGAATGGATATGCCGGGAAGTTTCTGTTGAGTTGTTTAGATTGGCCGAGATGGTCTGGTTCGTCAGAATTCCAGGTCAATTTTCCTGGTGTACAAGAATGCCCCTTTTTACGAGTATGCTCCTTTGCCAGTTTGAAAAAAAAATGGGGGGCTGCTGGCTGGTCAACACGCGGACCGGCCAGAATGGCTTTTCTGGTGCTGGGTGCTATTGCTGGTCAACACTCTGACCGACAACCCACAAAAAAAAGAGTGGTAACTCATTCCGGCTCCTCCTCTCACATGATCCCGTAATGGGCAGACTGGAATTCAATTGACTAATACGGCTAGTTTGGTCGATTGGTAGGCAAATGGGTGAAGGTTTGGGATGGAATGGATGTCACGGTAAAAATGGATAGTTTTCCAGAATTGGGCAAATTGAGTTACGAGACTGGAAGCCTAGACTTCGACGAATTTTGGTTTGCACCCCATTGCCGGTTTGCCTGATTAGACCGATTTGCCTGTTCAAGCCTAGAATGGATGGAAGTCCTAGTTTGGAATGGTATAGTCAGATTCGCTGATATGGCGAATGCTGCCGGTTTGGCTTGCTGAATTTTTCCACTTTGCCGGTACGTTGATGATTTTGTCACAACCTCCTGATATGACTTGGAACAGAAGGTCGGTCTAGTAGAATCGTTCGGTATGGCTTCTGCTGGATTGGAGCGCCTGCTACTCTCTGGGTTTCTTAGAGGAAAAGTGCTTGCTGATTTATCACAATTTCCTTATTTGTTTTGGAAAATTGGTGGCATGGAGCATCACCTGGTATGCCATATTGTGCATTTTGCCTGGTTTGTAGGTCTTGCCAGTTTAGTATTTTTACTAGTTTGTGGTTTTTTAACTGTTTCCAGTGGTATTTTATCTAAGTTTCATGTTATATTTCTTGGTGTTCGGGGAATACCCTAGCATCTTTGTTCTAACTCTAAATTAACAAAACACTTGGGGATAGAATATTTGTATCTGTAATTTTTTTATTTTCAATTTAATACAATTAATTACTTACCCAAAAAAAGACATGCCTTAGGATATTATAATGGTAGATCGAAGAATACTCTTGGACTACGGGAAATACTTTGGTCGTGTATTTGGCATTGTATATTGGTAAAAAATATACCATCTGCCACGGGACGTTAAAGTTTGAGATTTGTGGTATGCGCCTTAGAATGTGTTGATACATATACATTCTATTCCTTGATCGTCTACTCAGTTAGTTGGTCAGGCCCACTAGCGCAGATCTGAAAAAATAATAAAAATTTCTGTATGTTTTAGAATTTAAAGGAATCAGAAATAAAATGTGAAAAATTATTTACATTCTAAAAACGTATTTGATCATGTTTCACATTATGCATCTCGCATCATACTCTTATTCTCTTCCTTTTGGTTTATATTGAGTATATTGCATATGTCTTTACTATAATGTGTCTTACTGAACATTTGACTCACTTTTTACTATTTTCTTACCTTCAAATGAGCATGCACTTATATCCGATGTGACAATGTCTAGAAGTGGGTTAGGCTTGGATTCGAAGATCTGTTCGGAGACTCTATGTTTATGTGATTTTGTTTATTCATATGGAGTCTTGTATATTTTTGGATGGACTTGATGATGTATATTGTTATGTATGGACAGTAGTATAGTATAGTAGTTTCTGTTGTATGTATGGATGATAATATATGCTTTCGCAGGATTATTATGGTTTGTTGCAGGTACCTAATAGTATCTTTCTCTACCCGATATTGTGTCTAGATACACAATGTTGCAGCCACGATTAGAGGTGGCTTTTGGATCCTATGTTTGTTAGTTTGAAATTGTCTGGATGTGTTGGTTGTTAATTTAGAAGGATTTTTATTGTTGTACAGGTGTTTGTATAGTCCGACGTCTATATTACAGTCAAAACTCTACTAGATTTTCCATTAGAAATACGGTACGTCACACGTGTATTTTATTTTCTCTCTTTCATCATATATCTTTTCCGATGTAAACTTTGTACTTTGTAAAAGAGGTTAATAAATGAAAAGTATTGAGCACGGCTATTTCTCTTGCCTTATGTCTTTTTGTTCTTTCGCATAACTTTGAATGGTTTCAATGCTGACATGTTGCCACGAATGCTCAGCGTCCAATGGCCTGACGGCTCGAGCCGCCGATGACTCAATCCTTGGGGGATCCGCTTATTAATTTGCCTTTGAATGCTTGGCACGGGGGACTGCAGGGTCAATCAGCCTTGAGCTTGCTAGGCCGCACACCATACGCCCCTATCCTTGGAAAACGATGCATGAAGGCATCTCTAACTACACCATGCCACCATCGCTTCAATTAGGTGTTTCAACGCATTGATTGCACTAGGTACGCTCCGTCATGCACCATTATTGTGCTCACAAAAGGACAGGCCGCAACGGGCTTGGGTGCAGGCACGTTTGCCTGCTACTGTAGGAGACACATTGATTTGCCTCTTGTGAACAACATCGTTTCTCGTGACAGCATCGCCTATTTAAGTGCTAGCCCTAGGCCATTTCTTCCACCACTTCCTGAATATCTTTGCCCTAACTTACTACACTTTTCACCGATTCACACAATCTCCAAGATGGCCTTTCAGGAAGTCACCAGCATTTAATCAACCATGTCTAGCAGGGATGTGGAACTTCTGATCAGCGATGGTTACTTCACATGTTTTATTGAGTTTGCGGTTTCAGGAGCCGGGGACGTGGGCTGCTCCTCTCCTCGAGGGTTCATTACCATCTATGAAAAGCACTTGCGCATTGGCCTTTGAATCCTGCTTCAGAGGCAACTGCGCAACATTCTCATTTCCCTGGGGATCTCCATGGCCTACCTATATCCAGATGTTGTTCGACAACTGGTTGCTTTGTTCACCTTCTTCCATGTTAGGATGCTCACATTGGATGCTTGGTCCCTGAAGGTGCTCCTCCGAATTAGCTAAGTGGGGTGTGCTTAGAGTCTTCGAAAAGGTTGGAAGTCTGACTTCTTCTTTATGGAGGTTGACGCTGACTGGTATGTCTCGAACAGATAGGGTAGGGTCAACAGCTTCTATGCTGGTGAGGGGACCTGGGCCGACCTTTGATGGTGTTGATTGATGGGAAACCTGATGCTCTTCACCTTATCGAGGAGTGGGACTCTCATAGAGCCCTATAGGGGGGATCAAAAGAGGTCTTGTCGGATGAGGACAACTCTTCGAACTCGTGGGCATCCTCACCATCGACTCTGCTCGAGGGTCGTCAGCGGACTGATGCGGCTGGCACAAGGGAATGAGCGTCCACCTTCAGGGAGCTGTCAAGGAGGCCTAGTGTCCGGACGAGATACAGACTGCTTTTAGAAGCTCACGCCTAGGCCTTGAATCAGATTGCTTGGCTTAAGGACAAGCTCCAAAGGACTCGACGAGAACTCATGGACCTTCATCAAGAGAATGCCTAGCCTAGGGGCAAGCGTTGGCCCTTCACACTGCCAGGGAATGGCCAGGTGCCTACATCGAGCGGGTCGAGCAGACAAAGATCTCGGGGTGGTCGTTTTCGGAGTCCTTTGGCATAGGCAGGATCTTCTTCTACCTTCTCTCTCTCTTTTTTTTTGGTGTACTCGGAGGTTAATTGGATGCCTTCATGTATATGCTGGTTCTTTAACACAGCATCTTCATTATTTTGGGCAATGTTGTGTGTTGTCAATCGTCACCACGTTCAAATTGCAGCTTTTGGTTGTTCGACGCCCATCAAAGGGACCATTCGAGTTTGATAGGGTCACGTGCCACCTTGCTCACCGTTTCGGCTGACTGGGGATGCGCCTTTGGGACCGGCTCCCTTCACTATTAGGCGGCATGAGTGCGTTAATCATAATGATTGACTTTGAAATGATGTGTCACAACATTTCAAGGAGGAGACATGCGTCTTCATCATTATGAAGGATGGATTTTTGCTCTCCTCCACACGACACCGTTTGGTGCTAGAGCTTTTGCTTATTTAAACCCTGGGCCGCATCACCATTTTTGGCACTTTCCTTTCGCTCTCAAATCGCTGTGAATTTCCCTTTGTCTACTTTCTCTTCTCATTTTATTGGCCATGGTCTTCGACAAGGTCAGAGCAATTCGATCAATTCTCACCGCCAACGATGTCAAGTTGTTCAAAATTTTGAGGAATATAGTGTTTTCGCTACTAGGTGAAAATGACAGAACCTGCTCTCCATCGGAGAGATTCATCACCGTTTATGAGATTCACTTGCAGGGAGGACTCCGCTTTTCGGTGCCACCAGAGTTGTTCGTGATCTTGATGGCTCTGGAAGTCCCGGTGACGAGGCTCATGCCTAATGCCGTCTGGTACCTAGTAGCTTTGTGCGTCATCTCTCGCTACCAGGGCTGCCAATAGCTGCCAATTTAGCATTAGATATCTGTCGAGAAGGTAGACTAAATCTCACTATCTCCCTGCCCTTGTTTCAACCTCAAAGGTGTGAACTCAGATTCGGTAAAGAATTGGAAGAACCATTATTTTTAACTGGTGGTTCCTTCTGCCTAAGCCCTTTCCAACAAGTGGGGGAGAATACGGCCTGATCTCACCAGGTCACTTGAGGATTACGAGAAGAAATAGGAGAAGCAACTGATTGACCTCATTTTGGAACATGAGAGCGCTTTCTAGGAGAGGGGCCACCGGTTGACTCCAAAGGTGTTTGCCGCTGTTGCATGGGAGTCGGGTTCCAAGGGGATGAGCGTTGCTCCTGAGCTGCATGTCAAGCCTCAAAGGAAACCTGAGGCACTGGTCATTCGAGGGCCAACCAGCCAGTGAGCCAAGTAGCACTACACATCTTCCAATGACACTTCATCTATTTCTGGTTTCTCCGCTGACAAAGACGAGGCCACGTTTGTGCGAGTGCGGCTGTCCAAGAGGACTTCGAGGAGGAGGACTTCCACCTTCACGTCCTCATAGGATCAAGTATCTGGGGCTTCTGAGTCAGTAGAAGGCGGCGAGCCCTCAATGACACCTGCTTTATCCTCGAGCGCTTGGGGAGTTGACACCCAGGTTGAGTCATTCCCAACACCGACACTAACGCAATATGGCTTCCTGACTCACTTCGAGTCCTCGCACGATGAGCCCACACTTGGCTTCTCTGCTAGCTCTGCTGAAGTGGCTATCTGAGAGGGCTGGATGGTCGATGCTCCAGTTGAAGAGGGGCACGAAGCTGGAGTGACAGATGGCGATGGAGAGGTCGGCGGTGGAGGCAGCCGGAGCAATCCCTGAGGCCATTGAAATTAGTTTAGCTGATGAGGCCGAAGGAGTCACGGGGGATGCTGAGATCCCCTACTCTGGCCCCTCCGAGTATGAGGTTCAGGAGGTGATGGTGGCAATCGGATCCAGAGGGGTTGCCGAAGGGTCTCGCCATAGGCCCTTGGAACTTGAGGTCCAGAGTGGGTCGGGGGTCGAAGACTATGCTGAGATTACTGAGGAGCCTCCCATTGAGTCGACTGAGGCCGTCAGGGTGCCCTCTCTGAGCCTCTGACATTTGAGGTCCCACAAGCCGTGGAGACTATCAGAGATGCAAGGAACGTCAGGGGTCTTGCCTTGAGCAAGCAGTGCTCATGACTCCGGAGGTGATGGAAGTCGTGGGCATCGAGGAGGTTATCGAGGGGCCTTCTTCTTCGCCCCTGGAGCCAGTGGTCCGAGAGGTGGCAGTGGCCGCGGACACTATGGAGGATGTGGAACTGCTAGCCCCTAGTCCTCCAATCTTGGAGGTCGTGAAGCTATCGGGGCTGAGGAGGCCGCTGGAGTTGCCGAGGTTGGCCTGAGTTGTTCGCCCTCGGGGAGGCTTTTGCTCATTGAGGTACTTTCCCAGCATCTCCTGGCCTTCTTCTTTGTTTTTGCTATGGTCCCCCTAATTAGCTTTCTGCTGATAGGCACAGGAGAGGGCTGGCCAACTCGCCATGCCTGTCAAAGGTTTGACCCAGACGCACGTTGACATGGAGGAGCTCAGAGTTGAGGCCAGCTAGATGAGGTTAGCTGAGGAGCGGGCAAGGCAAAGCGAGGAGTGAGCAAGGCAAAGCAAGGAGCAGGTTGAGACTCTTGAGCGTGAGCTGCCCGAGGCTAGGGTGAAGATTGCCTCTCATGAAGAGTTGCTCCATAAGCTCGGGGAGTGTTACCTTCATCTCCGAGAAGACTGTCTCTGGCTAGAGGGCAAGCTTAGGCCCCCCATCCCGACGGACATGCTCAGAAAGGTGTTGGAGGACAGGTATTGGGACGGCATCAATCTCTACCGAAGAGTAGTGCAGTTGGCTGATCCAAACTTCCTCATATCCCTTCTCCATCCGATCAACACCAATGCCAAACAAAAGTCAAATCTATTGGGATCTGCCAAGGAGGTTGTCGAGCCCTTGACCTCGCAGCCAAGTAGCTCGGATCCGGGGGGCGTCCTTCGCGGGAGGGGCGAAGGACGCCCCTTCTCCAATTTGGGCCGTCCGATCATGATCGGACGGCTCCCCTTTTTTTAAAAAAAAGTTTA
>JAODPA010004752.1:0-13964 GCA_025585075.1 Nepenthes mirabilis | reverse complement strand
CCCTTTTCTTCCCCTCATCTCGTCCCTTCCAAGGTCAACCCAATTGTGTCACCTGGGAGTCTCGAGCATCAAAACTTGGTCGACCCTGTCCGCAAGGAGGTAGGTCCTGATGGGGGGCCTTTTTCCACTTTTTTTTTTTTTGGTAAGTAAAGGGGGCCTTTTTCCACATCTCCTCTCAATGGGGATTCGTTTAGCTCGGTCCCGGGTTGCTGTCAAGCTGTGTCTCCTCCCCCTTTTACAGCTTCTCCCACTGGATTGCAGAACAATCTGGTTGCTCTGGAACCTGTGGTTGACCCAGGGTCTGAGATTGAATTGCTCCCTGTTCCTCCTCTGTGTGATGCTGCTGATGTGCCCAGAGCTAGCACTGCCGTCAGCCTTCCCGTTGACATTGCCGCCGGCCCTCCAGGCATCTCATGGTCCTCGGTGGTGAAAAAGAGAACTATCAGTGGTAGGTCATCTCTTAAATTCTACCCTCCTGATCTTTCTGATGTGAAGAATATTATTTTGTCCCCCCTGATGAGGTTATCCAACAGGGTGAGGATCTTTGGGGAGCTACCCTTGTCGGATATTTTGTTGGAAACCCCGTTCATTTCAATGCTGTTACACTATTACCCGTAAAATTTGGAATCGATTCGAGCTACAACATGTGGCTGGAAACTATATGGGTTTTTTCTTTTTTCGTTTCTCCTCTTTCACAATGCTTGACAAATGTCTAGCTAGTGGTCCATGGACTATTGCCGGGCACCCTTTCTTTCTAATGAAATGGAGACCAGGAATGGAGTTATCTAGAGAGGAGCACAAATCTTTCCCTATTTGGATCACAATGATTGGGATCCCCGTTGAATATTGGACCCCTTTGGGTTTGAGTTGGATCGCGAGTACTATGGGGAAACCTCTACAGTTAGACCCTGTCATCTAAAGACTCGAATGTATGGGATTTGCTAGAGTCTGTGTTGAAGTAGGAGCTGATGCCCAACGACCTGAATCTATAAAGATTCGATCAAGTGTTCACGACGAAAAATCAGAAAATCAACTTATTGAAATCAAATTTGAGTACCAACTTGTTGTTGTTTCCTCGAACGGAGCACTTTTGTTCTCCTCAATCCTGGACGAAGTGATGCCTGTCTAGGCTCTTAAGGACTCCGGTTTTCGGAGTGCTTTTGTGCACTCCGGATTCCAAAGCGTTTCTTTTGTTCGCTTCTTTTGCTGGAGCTTATGAGAACTCTGGAATCCGGAGTCCTTTTGCTCGCTTCTATGGCAATCCGGAATTCGGAGCGGTTCTTTTGTTCGTTTTTTGATGGAGTGTCCTTTGACCTGTAGCTTCGTAGACTGAATCCGGAGCTGGCTTCTCACTCGGGTCGATGTGGCTTGAGTTCATAAAAAAAAATATTTTTAATATCCTGGCTTTTGATTCCGGAGTGCTTTTTGTGCACTCCGGAATCCGGAGTGTTCTTTTCTTTTGTTTTGCTTCTTTTGCCGGAGCTTTTGAGAAATCCGAAATTTGGAGTGTTTTTTCTCTGGCAATCCGGAATCCGGAGTGGTTCTTTGCTTGTTTTTTTGTTGGAGTGTCCTTTGAGCCTGTAGCTTCGTTGTCTGAATCCAAAGCTGATTCTCTCTAAGGACGGAGTGGATTTAGTTCAAAAAAAAAAAACCCTTGAATTATTTGTCGTGGCTGGTTCCTTTGCCTCATTTTGGACGGAGCGTCTCTGTTGTAACTCACGGTGTGAATATTCCGGAGAGCTTCTTTTGAATTCTTGGTCAAGGTGTTGGATTCTCACTGGAACGGTGTGCTCTTGTCAACTTGGACGGAATGTTTTTGTCATCTTGGATGGATTGTTATTGATTATTCCTCCGGTGTGCATGTGCTCCGGTGTGCATGTGCTTCCTTTAGCTGGAATACTCTTCTCTCCTTAGACGGAGTGCCTCAGCCGGAGTGAATTTCTGCTCTTTGGACGGAGTCCTCAGCCGGAGTGAATTTCTGCTCTATGGACGGAGTGACTTCTTGTTGAATTCGAAGAGGGTGTTCTTTTCCGGAGTGTACTCTTGTCTCCTAGGACGGATTGGAATGGCAGCTCCGGAATGAACGCTCTGCTTAATTGGACGAAGTGTGCTGGTTCGTCTTGCTATTCCCGGAGTGTTTTGCAGTCTCCGTGGACGGAGGGGTTTAGAGTTCTTTTTCATTCACAGTCTGTAATTTGCTAAATGACTTGTGTCATGTGTGTAGGGGTTTCCCTAATTTCTATGCTTCTTTTCCAAATCGGCAAAACACTTGATAAAAATCATACTCCATTGTATATTTTAATTTAATTTTAATGCAATTAATTACTTATCAAAAAAAAAAAATTGAGTACCAACACAAGACTTCTCGTAGCATGGACCCTGGAAAGAATGGGGTTAAGGTCCCTTTAACCAAACCCTCTTGGGTTCCAAAGAATGTGGTCAAACCCCAATCAAACCCTTTCCCCTCTCCCTCAAAAATATCGCCCCGCCCGAAAGCCCCCGTTGATGTTGCCCCCCTTGCTGTCCGGCTGTTATTTTCCAGGTTTTGAGCTCTAGGTTTTGCCGTTCTCCCCATTTGGAGCTTATGGTTTATGTTCCCTGGTCTGGCCGGTTCTAGTGTGGTCTAGGCCCCTGGTTTTGTATTGTTAGATTTTTTTCATTGTCCTGTCTTTCTCCCGATACTTGGGTTGCTTATGTAGCTCGGGTTTTATGCTGTCCCTGCATTGTCTCACCTACCCCCCAAAAACAAAAAAAAAATTTGCAGTTGCTGCTTTCTTGGTGTCTGCCGTTCTCGCCTGGTATTCTGCTTTTCTAGGCTGTGATCATGGTTACTGCCTTTCGGGTGGCCTGGCCCGATTGCTTGGAATGATGAAATCCTTGTCTATGGATTGGACAATGATACTTTTTGTGGTGTACGGGGTTTGGTTTGCTGCACTGTGCTGATATGATGGGGTTGTGATTTTGCTGCATCTGCATTGGGGTTGCTCTCTGTGGTTTTTGGTGCTGATTTCATTTGTTCGGATGAATACTGGACAATTTTGAGTGATGCACTGATCTTTTGTGAACTCTGCCTTTGGGTTCATTGGCGTGAAGGCTGGTTGACTTGATGCAGTTTATTAGGCTTGGTGGGAATGTCTTGTTGGATTTTCTGTTGTGCAAAATTGCATCTGTTGCTCCTCTTTTCATCTGTGGCTATGTTTGGGATTATGATTGACGCTGGTGGCCGGTAGAAGACTGATCTGCTGGTTCAGGCTGTCAAGTTGCCGTGGTGTGGGTTGTGATGCTGGAACATGTTGTGATGGCCTCTCTGCTTCCTCAAGTTGAAGAGAGGATTGTACTGCCTGTGGCATTTAGGTGATAGCTGTTCTGTAGTGATGTGTCGCAGGTGTATGATGTTGATGCCTCTCTGGTTTGTGGTGTGCTGATTGCTGAAGTATTGTCGGCTTCTGTAATGTGAGATGAGTTGGCTGCCATGATAAAACGATTATGCTATTTTCGATCCACAATGCCTTCGGTTACTGATGGAGGCATTTGAAGGTGTTGTGGGGTCTGGGTGCTGCGGTTGGGGTAGACTCGTTGATGCTATGGGTTGGGAGGTCGCCTATCAGGAGTGTGCTGGTGTTGGTAGATTTCCTTTTTGCTGTTTCAGAGGTTGGTTGTGCAGAGACTGAAGCTAGGCTTGATCGCTGAGATGAAATCTGGTCCCTGTTGCTTCTTTAAGCTGAAGTCTATGTTTTAGCTGCGCCGGGTTCAATCTGTTTGTGCTGGCGGATGCTGTTGAAACTGAAGCAGTGGAGAACAACTGTCTTTTTTGGAGGCTGGTTGATACTGGCCATTTGCGTGGATTATTTTTTGCTTCTGATGACGTTTCCTTCTTGCTGCTTTTGATTTCGGGTTCTTAGTGGTGGAACATTGCTGTGGCATATTGGAGTGGATTGTAAGCTACCTTGCTTCAAACTGGGCGTGTGTGACTTTGAATCTGGATCTGTCTATTTCCCTCTAGATTGATATTACTTGGCTAACCAGTTTTCCCCGTTGGATCTACGGGCCTTGGAAGCTATTGGACCTTCTTGCTCTTTGAATATTTGTACTGATTACGTGCCTACTTGCTGCGGTTGCGTTGAAGATCTTGAGGCGCTGGATGTGTAGCTTCGGGCTTGCTGCGAACTGCGGTTGCGTATTCATATTCCGTTGCATATATTAGTGCATGTAAGGTTGCTTTTTGCCTTGAATTGTAATTTGTTAGGTTGGACTTGTCAACCTAGTTTTGTGATTGTCTTTGTTATTATTCTGTGGGGTCTGTAATTAGTTGTCCTCATAAAGACCTTAGATATTTTCTGATGTAATACTTGCTCGGGGCATGCCCTTGCGTTTATGTTTTATCTTCAAGTCAAAACACTTGGAGATAAAACATAGATTCTGTAATTTTTCTCCCTTAATCTAAAATACTTACTTACCAAAAAAAAAAAAATGATGTTGCCCCCATCACATCTGGTATCGCTCTCAAGGCGATATTGACATCCAACACCTTCAGCGTCTTACAGGCGTCTACCATGACTGACCAATTTGAGAGTCTTGATTAGGTCTCAAAATGTTCACAGAATGGAGGTTCCTTGGATCCTCCTATCTGTCATGCTGGTGCTACCCCGGACCCATTGTCGTCTGCGGCTCCGGTTGATCCTATTGAGCTCAGATGCCATGGCAAGGACGACATTCTTGATAGGGTCTCCCCTTCCAATCTTCCCTCTGGATCTGATGATCATAACCTTTGCTCTGACCATCTGGATTCTCTGGGGTCGAAGCTCGCTCATGATGCTCACATTCCTGAGTTGACCAGTGCCCTTATTAAGAGTACTTCCTTCATCTCAGGCCCGGCGCTGGACTTCTCCCAGAGTGTTGAAATAACTTCCCCTCGCTCTCTTGGTTCCTTAGGATCATATGCCAGTGAAGGATCCTTTACCAAAAGTGGGGGTCGTGCATCTTCTAAAAAAAATAAAAAATCCCGGGAGCCTAAAAAGAAACCCTCCCCCCTCCCATCCCCAACCGATGTTTAACATTGCCTGTTGGAATGTGAGGGCACTAAATGGGATTGTCAAAGCCCATGAAGTCAGTACCCTCATCAGATCCCATGGCTGCAGTATTGTTGGTCTGGTTGAAACTAAGGTTGAGAAGAGGAACTCTCTTACCGTCTCTGCTAGGATCAGATCCTAGTGGACCTGGTTCATGAATTACTCCGCTTTATGCTTACCAAAAAAAAAAATGAATTACTCCGCTTCTACAAATGGGCGTATTTGGGTCGGTTGGGACACCCTAAAGGTTTCGGTGAGTATTCTCTCTTTGGAAGACCAAGCCATTCACACTGAGGCCTTTTTCTTTGAAGAAAACTTTCGCTGCCTCTTGTCCTTTATCTACCGTGCTAATTCAGAAAGTCTCCGTAAGACTCTTTGGGACAGCCTTAGAAAGTTGTCTGGTCACCCGGGCAACCTCCCTTGGGCTGTCCTTGGTGACTTCAATGCTGTCTGATCTCCGTCTCATGCCCTTGGTAGTACCTATCACTTCAAAAGCTCTCGCTTCTCTCTACCTTTTCAAATTTCTTTTTGAATTTTGAATTCGTCTTCTGCGGCTTCTTCGAGCCTTCTCTGCTGGGCGGCGCCGGAGCCGGCCTTGGCCGGTCTCCTGGCTGCTTCCCATGGCCTATCCCCGTAGCCGACCCTTATTCCCGTCGGATCCGGTTCTCAGAACTGTCTGCGGCGGCACTGAGCCCTCTGAGGTTTTGGTGATGTCTCCCGGTTCGAAGCCCTGCGTCCTCTCTCTTCCTTTCTCCTGTGCTTTCTTCCTTTGAGGTTCCGATGATCTCGCTGGATCGCATATCTGTCTTCTCCGTTTTGCACTTATTTGCTGCGTCGGCTGTGGATGTTCCAGAGAGGAGCTCTGGCTACTCTCTGGGCTTCCTTTCAGTTACCATGCTTCAAATTTCACTTTTTCGTTTCAAATTTCAGTTTTAAAATTTGATTGTTAGGGTTTCTCGCATCTGGCTTTAGCTTGGCATCCATGCCATGGTTACTGCCTATTGAGCTTCCCTGGTTCTGGTTTCCTTGAGGATGTTATAGTCCTTGGACTGAGTTTCCATTCTCTGCGTTATTCAGAAGGATTTGTTTCGAAAGTTGCTGTCTGTAGCTCATATCAGCTCTCGCATTGCAAATTGGCTCTACTGCAGAGGAAGGTCCTGTGCGCATGGCTCTGACGCTCTCAGTCTTTGTGTTTCCCCACTGCTGGACGGGTTGGGGGTCCCCTGTTCTGGGTTGGGACAATGCCATGGCTGTGTTGCTGAAGAATTGGGTGTGGCCTGGATTGGATGTAGGAATCCCTTTCGATGCGATGGAGCAGCATATCTGCTCGACGATGGAGCAGCTGTGTGACTCCTTTGTCTAGCGATATGTTGAATATGGTGATTTGACCTGTTGCCAATTTGTGGATGCCTCTTTTTGGATGCCTTGTGTTTGGTCACGTCCATTGGTTCAGGGCGAGTTGCTCTTGTTTTCGGAAATAGTTGCCTGTAGCTGCATTCGGCCTTGGATGGAATTGGCTTGAACTGCGCCGTTGGCGTCTTCTTCGTATTGATTTGGTGAGACTCCTGCGGTTGAGGTTCTTGGCGGTGGGGAGCTTTTGCCCGGTCCTGGTTGGGCATTCCGGTTCTTTCTCTCAAAAGATCCCGGAATGGTTCGCAAGTTGACTTGGACGAAGCGCCTCTTTAAGATCTTAGTGGGCGTCTCTTTAATACCCGACTGGTCTTGCGTCTCAGAAGGCCGGATTCGTTTCTTTTCTTTCTTTTTGGCCGGTTTTGTTTGTTGAAGGAGCCGGTTTGGAGATGCCAGTTTCGAAGTGAGGCCGGTTGGCTTTGATGATCTGGCATGACATTAGCCTATTTGGAATTTCGGTTGCTGATCTGGTCTTGTGGCCGTTTTGGCTCTGAGGCTGGTTTGGCTTTGCTGACGTGGCATAGTAAGTGCCGATTTGGAATTGCTGCCGGTTTGGTTTGCTGTCATGGCATGTCCTAGTGCCGCCACATGCCGATTTCGTTTGCCGCTTGGACATTTACTGGTTTGGTTTGCATCCGATGCTGAATGCCGATCTCAATTTGCATTCATTCGGTTGTGTTGGTTTGCTGACTAATGCCGTCTTCGTTTGCTCCCTTGCTGGTCGAAGTGCTGGTTGCTGATTTTGGCTCTCAGTGGCTGGGTGAGGATGATAAATAGGTGGGCCTGGTTTGATGTTTGGCGGGAAGCTGATGTTGTATGGGCTGCTGTTGGGTCAGGACTGTGATTTCATTTTGGCAGGTTCCCTTTTGCTGGACTTTGCTGCCGAGCTGGTTTCCGCTTCAGTTGGAGTTGTTGTGCTGGCTACCGCCATTCACAGGTTCTACTTGATGATGTTATCAGGTTTTGTTGTTGACTGTGGGTGCTAGTGACTTGAATGTTCGAAAGCTGGTGGGTCAGGCTATTGGGTCTGCTGCTGTAGGTCTTTTGAACTTTTCTTTACTGCCGCTGAGGTACTTCAGCTGCTGGAAGTTTCGGGATTTAGGGGGTTGGAAAGCGGCGTCTTCCCTCTGGATTGTGATGTAATATTTTTCAATTTCTATAGGTTCTGTAGATCGATGGCCTCCTAGAGGTTTGGTTTGTACCTTTGGATGTACTATTGCTCGGGGTATGCCCCAACGGGTTATGTTTTATCCCCAAGTCAAAATACTTGGCGATAAAACATCAATTTTGTAATTTTTTCTCCCATTAATCCAAAATACTTGCTTACCAAAAAAAAATTTGTCTCAGAGATTGCGATCTTGAAGATGTTTGCTATGAAGGTATGCACTACACCTGGAATGATGGCCGGGACTCATCTATCCGCATTTCTAGAAAGCTTGATCGAGTTGTTGCAAATGGACAATGGTTTGATCAATTCTTTTTTTTGCTAAGTAATTAATTGTATTAAAATTTAACAAAATATATAAAAAACTATGTTCTTTACCAAGTGTTTTGTCGACTTGGGAAAGAAAACATCAAGACTAGGGAGTCCCTAGAACCATGACAAAAGCCATAAAGAAAAAATTACAATATCGAGATCGACATTAAAAATGCGAATCCAAATCGGCACTTAAAACGCACGTCGAAAATGCACTTGAAATGCATATCCAAATCAGCACATTAAAAACCACTTCAGTTTTTAAAAGGCATAAGGCCACTCCGGCCTAAAGAAGCACAAGGCCTCTCCAGCCTTCAAGCCTCTCACAATTTACTCCGGCTTTCAAGACGCACAAGGCAACTCCGGCTTTCAAAAAGCGCAAGGCAACTCCGGCCATCATGAAGCACAATTCAACTCCGGGCTTAAATCACTCCGACTTTTAAGAAGCACAATTCAACTCCGGCCTTAAATCACTCCGGCTATTATGCTTCTCACAAATCACTCTGGCTTCCAAGAGCGTAAATCAACTCCGATTTTTGAAATGCACAAGGCCACTCCGGCCTTAAGAGACGCAAGGCCAGTCCAGCCTTCAAGAGACACAAGGCCACTCCGGCCTTCACGAGACGGAAGGTCACTCCGGCCTTCAGATACACAAGGCCACTCCAGCCACAGAAGGCACAAGGCCACTTCGCCATTTCTCTTTTTTGTTTTTTTTTTTTTGGTAAGTAAGTTTAATGAATTAAATGAAATGAAAAATACAAAGACGGTGTTCTAATCCCATGTGTTTTGCCAACTTAGAATTACAACAACGAGTTAAGGTATACCCCAAGTATCACCATAAACAAAATCATGAACGAATAAACAGACAGTAGGAAACCGCACCTAGGTAAATTTTGTCTAAAACGACCGTATGCAACCCGGTCAGACAATACAACCAAAACCAGATACAACAAAATACTAATGGGAGCTCCAGCATCTTCTAGCCATCAAGGTCTAGAATCAGTAGATCCAGACCCTGCACCCCATGCCACTCCGTCCCACAACAGAGGAAATCCAGAGCACTCCGTCCAATGCATTCCTACATTGCACTCCGCCTCCAAGTATGGGTACTCCGTCTCCGGATTCCATAGTGCACTCTGGCTTCAAGAACACTCCGGATTCTGCAAAGCCACTCCGTCCAACGCACTCCGGATTCAAAGCACTCCGGATTCTTGCGCATTCCAGGCAAAGTAGCAGGCCAGGCAAAGCACTCCGGAAAATTGAACTTCGGCAAATTGTACTCCGCAAAATTGCACTCCGGCAAAATGTACTCCGGAAGATTTCACTCTAGCAAAATTCACTCCGAAAAATTGCAGTCCGGACATTTGCACTCCGGCAAATTGAACTCCGGAAAAAAGCACTCCGATTTTTTTTTTTTGGAAAGCACTCCGGATTCACAGACACTCCGAATGCAATGCCACTCTGGCCTCATCTCATGCACATCTACTCCGGCCTATGAGGGAACAAAAAAAAAACCACTCCAGCCAAAAGGCGACATATGAGGTTAACTCCACACTGCAGTCCAGTGACAGCCAGAAAACAACATTGCAAATCGAGCACCAAGGCAGCAGATTGATAGCCTGACCCACCATTCCAAATCTGTCTCACAAACAAGACAACCACCACAGCCCAGCAATTCATTCCATCCATACTAATAGCATGAATACTCAGCAGGGAATTTCTTTTTTTTTTTGGTATGTCTCAGCTGGGAATTTCATCCAGAAGGAAACTCCACTGCAACTGATCTGCATTCCCTCACATTGCTGCAGATTAGCATCATCAGCAGGTCATACTGAACACCAAAATTTTGACACAACGCCAAACCAAGTTCGGTAGCAGTCCAATAAGATAGCCCGCCACATGCTGGATTGCAGAACAAAGACAAAAACAGCGAACCATAATCTCCAAGAGCTGCGTCCACCAACTTCAGCAGGGACCAAATATCAGCATCCACTGGTAGGATGGATCAATTTTAGTTGAACAACATCAACCAATCAGCATCACCAAATTCAGCAAAGCAAAACCAGAAGCCATACGGCTAATCAGATGCAACGGCAAGAGTGCACCAAAGATCTGCTAAAGCATAAGCAAATCTACAATCCCACGAAATGCTGCAGATTGGCCTCAGCAGCAAGTCATACTGCAAGTTCAGAATCTGTCCACACACTTGCTACAATGCAGAACAGAAGCGAAAAACAGCAAATCAGAGCTCCAAGGGCAGCATTCGTCATTTTCAGCAGGGACCAAACAACAGCAGCCAGGCAAAAAGCTGCGCTAGAACTAGCAACAGCAGGATCAAGATTCAGCATCTTTCTGGATGCAGATGATGATCCCAGGAGATCAGGGTCACATTGCTAGAGCCACAGCATACAAATTCACACCAAGCACTTGTCTTACATAGTTTATTCAAGCCAAAAAAACTCGCCTAGACATAGCAGACAGCAACACAGAAGCTGGCCTAAATCTGAAGATCAAAATCAGGGCCTCGAGAGCAAGACCCAGTCAAAATACCCCAGCAACATAGGCCTAAGAGCCAGAAGCGCCCCTGGATTTTTTAGAGGCAGCTTTTTTTCTTTTTCCTAGTCTTTGAAGTCTTCCAATCGGACTCCATGTCCCACAAATCATCTACCAAAGAGGAGTTTGAGGTATACTTCTTGGAAATCCTCTTGATAGAGCTTGGGGTAAGCATAAACTCATCAATATCAAAAGGGTGATGTTGAGTCTCGGAATCAGGGGAGTTAGGAGACAAATCATTAATCTGCGTATCATGAGGACCATCCAAACACCTGGAGGCATCCGATAGGCATACTTGGTGCCCACTGTCTGCAGATGAGTTTGATGGAACACACTCATTCTTGATACAGGAACCATGGACTGAGACCAAAAGTAGTGCAGCAGGGGTGCAAGCAATGGGGTCCAGAGGGGGAGTAATGCATTAGGGGAGCAGGCAGAATGGGCCAGAGGTGGCAGGGACACCAGACCAGGGGTAGGGGTAATTGGGTTCGTGGGTACCAGCAGACCAGGATGGGTATGAGAGTCCATCACGGCCCCATTAGGGGGACTACTCACATCCACAGAATTGGGAACACATTCATCGGTCATGTGCTCAGGGCATGGCGAGGGAACCAATTGGGCTTGTTCCACATGAACAGAAATAGGGGATTTGGAGCTAGAATTACCAGTTGGAGGTTTTATAACCTTGGAACGGCAATGAGCATCATCATGCCCCAACAAACGGCAACGACTACCCCTAATTGGCCTCCAGCTATATTCCACCTTTACCACTACGGGAGCCGAATCATGGCATGATTTGATGGTGATACAAGTGGGAAAGGGGCCATCGACGCCCACTTCAACACAGATTTTTGCAGATGATATGTTCTCCATACGGGCAGTCCGGGGGTCGAGCTGAAGAGGAATACCAACAACACTAGCCACCCAGCTGCTAAGCGCTCGTCTCTCTCTAGGATTTTCAAAATCGTTCGTTCTTCCTTCGCTGTTGCCGTCTCCAGGCAATGTCGGCACCGGAGCCGGCCGTGGCCGGTCTCCTCGGTGCTCCTCCCGGTTCTTTCCCGGTCTCCACCTCCCTCACTCATTCTGTCCGTCCCTCACCTCAGGCAGAAGCATCTGCTGCGTCCACATTCTCCCAGCATTCGGATGTCCTCCGATTTATTCCCTCGAATGTGGAGGATGTTATCAATCCTTTCGGGCTCAAGGTGAAACTGGTTGCGAATCCCGCCTCCTGGTCTGATGTTGTTCAGAACGGTGGTGAAAGCCTGACTTCAGGTCTGAAGTTCTTCCCTCCTTCATGTGCGATTGGAGTTGGTGATTGCATCTCTCCTCCCCCTGAGGTTCTCGACCAAGGAAGACGCATTTGGGGTTCCTCCTTATATGGGTATTTCTTCGATGTCCCCCCTCTCTTTCGGGCGGTTTCCTCCTTTGTCCGGTTGCTCTGGTCTCGTTTCGGCCTGGTTCATACTGCTTTCGCTGGCGATGGTTATTTCCTTTTTCGTTTCTCTTCCTTGGCAAATATGGAGAAGTGCTTGAAGGCCGGGCCTTGGATGATAGCAGGGAAAGCCCTCTGTCTCAAGCGTTTTCAACCTGGTATGAAGCTGTCCAGGGATTCGCATGATTTTTTTTTTTGGTAAGTAAGTGTGTATTTTGGATTAATGGGAGAAAAATTTACAAAAGATTATGTTATAATCCCAAGTTTTTTGACTTGGAGTTATAACATAAAATGTTAGGGCATACCCCCAGCAATTGGTACATCAGAGAAAACCTCAACATATCGAAGAGGAGTTATCTAGCAAGAGAGCATAAGAAAAACACTTTCGTTACATATACCCGAGAAAACCGGAAGAATCATCCGGATCTGCCGGCAACCCAAAGCACCCTAGTTTTATAACAGCTAGGGGCACAAGGCGACCGCACATAAACGTCCTCTGTACAAACCTGGAGTTACCATCAAATCCGCATCGATCAGCACAAGTACTGCCTGATAACTTTCAGGGCATATACTGCCCGCAAACAACCGGTGGAACCAACAGCAGCAGGGCCGGACCGCCATTCTCATGCCCACGCAAGAGCACATTAGCCGGATTCCAAGAGACTTGGACATCCATTCCAGCCACTGCTACAAAGAGGGATGCACCAACTGCTACATCAAAGCTTCCAAAACTGAAAATTGGCAACTGAAGCCAACATTTCACCAAACAGCAACATCATGCCAGCCAAGGCCTTCCTTTTACCACCAATAATTAACACAAGCAAATAACCCGGCATCAGGAAATCCAGGACTTACAAGGCACATCACATACAAAGCAAAAAACAGTCAGCTGCAGCCAATACAATACAGCAAACGCCACACCAATCAACAATATACTGCTAACGCTGCAGTAACATGGACAGAAACTCACGATTAATGTAGAGTGGGAAACAGATAGCCCGGCAGCATAGTACCATCACATCAGTAGCAAAATCAGCATCAAAAGATACAGCATACGACCTCCCACCAGAAGGGAATTCAAATCAGCGAAAGACCAACTGCTGTCTTCCAACCAGCGCCATTTGATGACACCCATCAGACAAGGCCATCGCCAGACATAGCTATCTGATAATCAGCAGTTTGGCCCAGGGTATCCCTGCATCAGCATACCAATAATGACAGCAATCTTCGGACCATGTCATTATGAGAGAGCAAGCAGGATGCATCAGCAATTACTTCGGATCAAACAGAATCATCCGCATCCACCCGGAAACACAAACAGTTCAAGGCTATCACTCACAAAATAACCACGATCCAGCATTTCAGCAGGTAGAAAGAAACCCCATAACACAGCCGCATAAGAAATTGAGCTTCACTTGAGAAAATGCCAAGAAGGAAGGAAGCAAGTAGACCAGCACATAGCACGGAACTCAACCAAACAGCAGCACTGAACGTTGAAGCATATCCTCGAGCCAACAAGCTAGCAGTACTCCCATAAGCTGGAATTCCTAATCCGTTTGATCCTGCTTCACATCCCACTCCGCATCAAAAATTGCAGGCAAACCCCGATGGCTCCAGTAGCAGCCATCGACGCCCAGATTTACATTAACAATAAGACACAACAGGCCATGGCAATACTAGAAAAAAAAACCCAGGATCAGAAAGTGCTTCTAATAACAACAATCATGCTGGATACCAGAAACATCAGAAACGGCTGAAGATGGCACATAGCCTGCAGTAGCATACCCCACATCACACCACCAAGATCAGCCACCTCAGTAGCAGCCATTAAATCTCCCGCTCAGCAACAAACAAATTCCAACCGACAGCAGCCACACTACTTAGTAATCTGATCAGATCACTGTCAGCAACAGCATCCAGCCCACCAGGCTTTAGCAAAACCACATCAGGCTGTGGGTTAATTTTCGTTCCCTATTTGGGTTAATTTTCGCAAAGTGCCGGTGGAATTCTGGTCGCCTTTGGG
>JAODPA010004741.1:0-13966 GCA_025585075.1 Nepenthes mirabilis | reverse complement strand
TATTATTATTTTTTGTTTTTTATACTTTATACGTGACATTAAAATGTTCCGTCCCACGCACGCTCTTTCTCGTCTTGTGAAAAGGGCGGGAAGCGAAGCGAACTTCAAGAACCACGATTCCGTAGAAGACGATTCATATATCGACTCATCGACTTTGATTTTATCAGTTAGGGTTTTTATTTACGTTAGAATCTCTGAAGAAAATGCATGGAAAGCAGTTCGACGGCAACGACGCCTTCTCCGGGTTTGGTTTGATGCCCTCTCATTGCTACTCTTACCGCCGACCCCGCTTTCTCACCTCCCAAGGTTACCTTATCTCGCTCTTCACTCATATGATCTTTAATTATCATTCAATCCGGACTAGATCGAATTACTTTGTGATTTTTTAATGATTAAAGTATAAGTCTTCAAGTTATAGTTCTTT
This sequence comes from Nepenthes mirabilis, assembly GCA_025585075.1. Classification (NCBI taxonomy): domain Eukaryota; kingdom Viridiplantae; phylum Streptophyta; class Magnoliopsida; order Caryophyllales; family Nepenthaceae; genus Nepenthes; species Nepenthes mirabilis. The sequence continues at coordinate 13,542 of JAODPA010004741.1, read as the reverse complement.
TAGTCAATGGAATTGATCCTTCAGTTTTTGTTGCTCAACTGTTTTAGATATTGTTACGGGTCTCATAGCAACGGATTTGACGGCACCAACGCCACCCCAGCTGAGAACCCGAAGAAGCTCCCGTTTAGTACAAGTCTCTCGGAAATACCGTGACTACGTATAGTTATTTTTTGAGCCATCATACTAATATATAGCTATATATGGTTACTATCATATTAATGGGTATATAGTTGGTTATAGGAGCATATGGGCTGTTAGCCCTCATTCCATTATTCTTATTCTGGTACAGCATTCACACATGCTATTCTGTTTTCCTTATTCATGCCATGTACTCAAAATATAGAGGCTCGGAACTAATGAGAGAAGTAGACTAATTACTACTCTATTCTGTTTTCTTTTCTCTGCCTCCTCTGTCTTCGTCTAATCCTCCTCCTTTCCCTCTTTTCCCCGAGTATCTCCCCTTCTCTTCTTGTTTTCTCCCTCACCCCGAACGTCTTCCTCCCCTGTCCTTCCTTGTAGACGACGACGCTGACGGCCCGAACGCATCATATTGGTGCTCTCATTGAGACCCATGGCTGAGGGCATGACGACAAGATACCAAGCGCACGAGGAGTCCATCTCCAGCATCATGCAGGAGTCGAGGGAACATGCTGACCGAATCTCCTCCATTTCCACCACCACAGAACTGATCCAGCAAACATTCAGTGAATTACAGCAAACTATCTCTGAGATGAGACAATCCCTAAATCGGCTAGAGCGACAATCCCTACCAACATCGAACCTGCCATTTCTGCCGACTCCCCCCTCCCTCACTCTTTCCTCGACGATCCCTCCCACAACACAAATCGTTGCTCCACTACCTTTGCCTTTGACCGATTCACAGATCTCTTCACCCATCTGGTTACCAAAGCTCGAAATCCTATTCTTCACTGGTGACAATGTTACCGATTGGCTTTTCCAAATTGAACGATTTTTTTTGTTCCATGGCACCCTACCTGACCAGAAATTGACGGTGGCCGCATTTTACATGTCGGGAACTACGCTCCAATGGTACCAATGAATGCATGCCACCAACCAGTTATCCACCTAGGAAGCGTTTACAAAGGCTCTCGAGCTCCGTTTTGGCCCATCGTCATACTGGAACCCAGAAGCCACTTTATAAAAGCTCCGCCAAGGGACCACTGTAACGGCTTATACGATGGAGTTTGAGTCACTTTCGACATGGATACAAGGCTTATCACCCACTAATCTGTTAAATTGCTTCATTTCGGGCCTTAAGGATGATATCCGTCGCGAAATCCTGTTGTTGAAACCATTGACACTACCGGACGCCATCAGAATAGCCAAATTGGTCGAGGAGAAGTTGGAGGCCAGTCGCACCAGTTGGCAACGTTCATCCATACCCAGGGCCCTCAATAATCCGCCCCCAGTATCGGTAAAGCCTCCTCCCCCTAAATTACCCATAAAAAAATTGACTCTAGCCGAAATGGCTGCTCGCCGAGCCCGCGGGTTATGCTTCAATTGTGATGAGAAATTTACCCCTGGTCATCGTTGCAACCCTCCCAATTTTTTGTGCATGTTGGCTGACGAGGAGGGAGGTATTTTGCCTGGGCTTCAAAATTTGGAAGTGGGCTCAGATGACACAAATTATGTTCCTGATCAGCTTCAGGAAACTGACTCAACCCCTCCATCCCCAGAAGCTGTTCCATCTATCTCTCTTCATGCTTTGGAAGGGCATTTTGTCCCTTCCACCTTGCGATTGCAAGGCACTATCTCCGGTTAGCCTGTAGTCAGTTTAGTGGACAGTGGATCCAATCGTAATTTTCTCCAAACACGTATAGCTAAGTATTTTGGTCTCTCGGTTGAGCCTTCTCATCACCTCAACGTCACCGTGGGAAACGAGGCCTCCCTGAAATGCGAAGGGCTGTGTACCGATGTTGAGGTCACCTTGGGGCAAGCTGGCTTTGCTGTTGATCTGTATTTGTTACCAATCTATAGAGCTGATATAGTGTTAGGTGTTCAGTGGCTTGCCACAATTGGCCCGGTGTTGTTTGATTACCGATCACTCTGGATGAGTTTTGACCATGCTGGTACAGGGGTTACCTTGTATGGCTTGCCGCTGGCATCTGTCTCCACTATGCCATTGAGCCAATTGAAGAGAGATGATTCCATCCAATCAGTGGCCTCCTATTTTCAATTCACCATTGTGCCTACACCTGAATCATCCCAGCACACCCCTGCCACTACCCTCTGGGACTCTAACCAATTTTCCCCAAATACAGATCCCCAGATTATCCAAACACTCCTCCAAATTCTCTCCGCCTTCAAAGACATTTTTGAACTCCCACATGAGCTACCCCCGCAACGCTCCACCGATCATCGAATTTTCCTCAAACCAAACATTGAGCCAGTGAACGTCAAACCATATCGATACCCCCACTTCCAAAAATCTGAAATGGAATGACTGATTAGGGAGATGCTAGCGGAAGGCACAATTCAGCCGAGTATCAGCCCTTTCTCATCTCCAGTTCTGTTGGTGAAAAAAAAAGACGGCAGCTGGCGTTTTTGTGTGGACTACCGAGCGCTAAATGCAATCACCATTAAAGATCGGTTCCCCATTCCTACTGTGGATGAGTTATTAGATGAGCTACATGGAGCTTGTGTCTTCTCAAAGCTGGACTTACACTTTGGGTACCATCAAATGAGGATGCACACGGCCGATGTACACAAAACGGCTTTCAGAACTCATGAGGGTCACTATGAGTTCTTAGTAATGCCTTTCGGTCTCTCAAATGCTCCGTCCACTTTTCAATCCGAAATGAATCATATTTTCTGCCCTGTTTTCCGGAAGTTTGTCCTTGTTTTCTTCGATGACATACTGGTTTACAGTTCGACCTGGGAGTAGCATTGCGATCATCTCACTCGGGTCCTCCAAATTCTACAGGACCAAGCCTTCTATGCTAAACGCAGCAAATGTGAGTTCGGGCACACTTCGATAACGTATTTGGGACATATTGTTTCATCATAGGGAGTTGTGGTGGACCCTGCCAAGATTATAGCTGTGCAACAGTGGCCAGAGCCTACCAATGTCAAACAGCTATGAGGTTTCCTGGGCTTAGCCGGGTATTATCGCTGGTTCGTCGCCCGTTATGCTCAAATCACAGCACCACTGACCCACTTACTACGGAAGGATGTCTTCATCTGGACTACCGATGCCACAGAAGCCTTCAACGCACTCAAAAATGCCCTCACCACTACCCCTGTCTTGACTTTGCCTGATTTCTCCAAAACATTTACCATCGAAATGGATACATCAGGAAATGGCATTGGCGTGGTCTTGTTGCAAGCCGGGCACCCGATTGCTTTCTTCAGCAAATTGCTGAGTCCCAGATTGCAAGGTGCCTCTACTTACATCTAGGAACTCTGTGCCATCGCCGAGGCTGTCAAAAAATGACGGTAATATCTACTTGGAGCAAAATTTCTCATCCAAACTGATCACCAGCCCCTCAAGGTCTTCTTAAACCAAACAATTCACAGTCCAGAGCAACAACGATGGATTACCAAGTTGTTGGGATATGACTTTGAAATCACCTACAGACCTAGAAAGGAGAACGGTCCTGCTGATGCCCTGTCTCGGTTACCAGACGGCTCCTATCATGCTCTGTGCGCTTCCTCACGCCCTGTGGTGGCTTTAATTTCTGCCCTCCACAAATTTTGCACCAGCGATCCAACTTCCTTCGAGATGCTGGCTGCCATACAAGGTAAACAGGGCAACTTCGAGCACTGTACGGTGCGGGATGGCCTCATTTTCTTCAAGGGCCGCCTCTTTGTACCCCCTAATTCAGCCTTACAGGACTTCATTCTACATGAGTATCATGACTCACCAGTTGGGGGACATGCGGGTTTTCAGCGCACTCTAGCCCACATAGCAACCAATTTCTATTGGCCACACATGCGCAACGACATCCGCGAGTATATTTCCCACTGCTCCACCTGTTAACAGGTCAAGCCCCTTAACACGGCCTCTCCCGGTAAGCTGCAACCCCTTCCCATTCCTGGAAAGATTTGGGATTCACTCTCCATGGATTTCATCACACACTTGCCACTTTCTAATGGCAAGACTACCATATTTGTAGTCGTGGATAGACTTTCAAAGTATGCCCATTTCACCGCCCTACACTCCCAATTCACGGCAGAAGACCTAGCCGTTGTTTTTGTTCAAGAAATCTGCCGATTGCACTGTATGCCTACCAAGGTTATCTCTGACCGTGATCCTTTCTTCATGAGTAAATTCTGGAAGGAGTTTTTCAGATTGCAAGGCACTACCCTATGCCACAGCAGCTCCCATCATTCTCAAACGGATAGTCAAACCGAGGTTGTCAACCGCTGTTTAGAAGACTATCTCCGCTGTTTTGTGTCTGACAATCCGGCTACCTGGGTACGATTTTTACCTTGGGTAGAATGGAGTTATAACACCGCGAAGCACTCCTCCACAAAAATCAGTCCCTTCGAAGCAGTGTATGGCATTCCTCCACCTTTCCTAGTTGATTACATTCATGGCACTTCCCCAGTTGCTGCCGTGGATGACCTGCTCACCTCCTGTGAGTCCCTGCTTGCTCGGCTTAAGGAAAATCTTCAACGGGCTCAGCTGCGCATGAAAAATCAAGCTGACGCTCATCGATCCAACAAGGAATTTCAAGTAGGAGATTGGGTTTATGTCAAATTTCAGCCCTACCGCCAATCTACAGTAGGTCATCGGCAATCCAACAAACTAGCCAAAAGGTATTACGGCCCTTTCTGCATTGTGGAATGCATCGGGCCAGTCGCATATCGTTTAGATCTTCCCGATTATTCTCGCATTCACAATGTCTTCCACGTCTCCTTGCTAAAGCGTGGCTCTGCTACTGCACCCAGTCAGCACTTTCCTCTTCCACACGAAGCTCAGGGTTTCCAGCCACTCCTATCTCCATCCCAGATAATCGGCTTCCGCAAAGTGCTACAGCATGGTGTTTTCATTCCTCAATTCCTCGTCCAGTGGCAGTCGCAAACCACGGAAGAAGCTACGTGGGAATCGGCCACGGAATTTATGCAAGACTTCCCCACTTTCAACCTTGAGGACAAGATTGTATTCGATCGGGCGAGTAATATTACGGGTCTCATAGCAACGGATTTGATGGCACCAACGCCACCCCAGCCGAGAACCCGAAAAAGCTCCCGTTCAGTACAAGTCTCTCGGAAATACCGTGACTACGTATAGTTATTTTTTTAGTCATTATACTAGTATATAGCTATATATGGTTACTGTCATATTAATGGGTATATAGTTGGTTATAGGAGCATATGGGCTGTTAGCCCTCATTCCATTATTCCTATTCTGTTGCAGCATTCACACGTGCCATTCTGTTTTCCTTATTCATGCCATGTACTCAGAATATAGAGGCTCGGAACTAATGAGAGAAGTAGACTAATTACTACTCTATTCTATTTTCTTTTCTCTGCCTCCTCTGTCTTCGTCTAATCCTCTTCCTTTCCCTCCTTTCCCCGAGTATCTCCCCTTCTCTTCTCTTTTTCTCCCTCACCTAGAACGTCTTCCTCCCTTGTCCTTCCTTGCAAACGATGACGCTGACGGCCCAAACACATCAGATGTCTTGTAACCTTCCGTCTTATATGATCCTTATTGCTTAATTAACTTTGCATCTTTCACTCATGAAAAATTCAGAGACCTCAGTCAATTATTGTGTGCAGTATTAGGATTTTTTTAAACTTATGAATGTCAACAATGTACATATTTCTATTCATTTGATATAGGCATATCAGAAATATAATTTGTTCAAGCTATATTTCGTTTAGTTAATCCTAGCTTTGTTAAAATAGAAATTCGGATTTCAGCTTACAGTTGTTGGGATGCTATTCAACAAGGTTGCAAGGATTACAGATGCTGGTTTGTTCTTCATGATGGAACTGAGATTATGAATATTCATATTGTGAAATTTCTGATTCATATTCTATGTCAGTATTGGAGATCCTTTTTGTGGATATAAAATTCAAGTCACCATCATGTATTTGTGTTTGTATATGAACGTATAGGGTTAGTGAAGGTTTTGACGCATGAAATTGAGAGTATAATGAAAGTGTTTTATTTGTCCTTGTCTTGCCACAAATATGTTGGGATTAGTCACTCCCTTATTGGTGACTCAATAAATAAGTCTTATCATCAGAGGTTTTGTGGAGAGCAAATGACGGAGTTTATTTGGCAGAGAGCAAAACCAAAAAGCAGTTTTCGGTCAACGGGAGGTTAACCGGCGGAGAACTAAAGACGGTCAATGCAAAGGTTGACTGGCGGAGAGCATTTTTCGGAGTAAAAAATGAATAAGCACCTTTTCGGAAAGCAGAAGCCGGTCAAGGAGTTGACCGGCTGATGGAGGCCAACGACCAAGGAGCGGGACGACCAAGGATACCCATTGGCAAGCGCAGATGACCGGCCAAGAAGGCAAATGGCAAGTGCAGATTTTGTCAAATTGGAATTCCGATCAAAGGGTTGACTAGTTGTGAAGGTAAAATAGCTGGTATGCGCAAGATTTACCAGTTGGCCAAAATGGAAGATTTAGCCATTTTGGAAGAAAGCAAAAATGCCTAATTTGCCAGGTTGGCAGGATTTGGCAAAATGGCTGGTCGGCCATTTTGCCGGAATGCATTTTACTCGGAATGAAACATTTTGCCGGTTTGGAGCAGTTGGCAGGACTGCTGGTTTTGGTATGAATGGGTTTACCGGTTGGTTTACTGGTATGAAAACACCAAGGACACTGTGGCAGTTGACATAGCAGACAGTTGGCTTTACAGGTTTTGCAGAGCAGGTAGCAGACTTGCAATGTGTGCTCTGTCTGTGGAAAGTGTCAAGCTGCAGAGTTGGTGGGCAAGATTGGTGGTAGGTTACAGGCGTTTGTCCACACGCATCTGCCTATTGGTAGATAATCTCCAGGCAGATCATTATATGTATGCATGCTGGGCATGTTGTAGAGAAGGCTAAGTGTGTGAGATCCAATTGTGAAAAATGGGGAGGAGTGTACCACCAATGAGAAAGAAGAGAGAAAAACAGAGAGTGAAAACGGAGAAGTGTTTTCTTGTTTACCCTGGAGAGGTTTTTCTTTGTTATTTTCGGGTGTGTGACGGATACTTAATCTCGGGGGTTTGTTTCACACAGTGGACTTGTAGTGGACTTTGTGTCCCTTGGTTTTTTCCCTTAGTTGAGAAAGGGTTTTCACGTAAAACTTATGTGTGCTTTTTTTTCCTCTTTTCCTTCACTGTATGTGACTTTGTGTCATTTTGTCCGACCGACCTTTTGCCTCAACAAAATAAACCACGAATTTCAGAATACTAGTGTTATGTTTTTACTGAAAGTGGAGGAATTCTACAAGTGTAGAAGCAGACAACTGTTACTCTATTGGAGGAGGACAGTAAAATTGATGGGATAACTCTGGCTTTTATAAAAGTGAACTCATTAAGAAATCTCAGCCTTAATTATATTGCTACATAGGGATTGCAATGATAAAAAGAATTCCTGTGGAACCTGGAGCCCTTGTTAGCACCTGATCAAACTGATTAAGAATAGTGGTTGCTTCCTAGTAGGTGCTTTGGCATGTTGTATATAGATGCTACTCTTTTTTTTTTCCTATCTTTTTGTCTATGATCCTGTTGTTTAATTTGATTCATTGGGTACTCGTACACAAAAAAAATTTGCTTGCCCGTCCAAACACGTGGTTGTGTGCAGATTTCCACTGTATTTGTCACACACTAGTCATTTCAATGATATCTTTCATATTACAAATCTCAGGTATGTTTTTAAGCCTATAACTGATTTCAATCAGCTTCCCTACAGCTTCATAGAATGTTCATTTCTATACCACCACACTAGATCCCTGTTAACAGTCTAATTGTTGCAAAATGCATATCGATATAGTGGGGAACAGGTTGACTGAAAAGAAAAATTAATGAGGCACAAGAGCAGGTGTGTTGATTTTTTTTGGTTTTTTTTCCTAATCTGGATGCTGAAAAATTAACGAGACATCACCATGCTAGTGCCCCAACAGATGCCTAGGTGACAGCTTCAGTCATTGGAGCCCCATTCAGTGGGCTCCAGGCTATTCCCCACAGAATCAAGTAAAAGATTGAACCATTCTTGCTTAATTTTTGTACTTTGTTTGATGAGCCTATGTTTTCGTGATCTACTTTTGTCATGTTGCAGTTTCTTGGGTAGTATGTTGTTGAAGGACTGAAGGGTATTACCATATGGTGAATTGGTAATGAAACAATCTGCTGCAACCTTCAACCCTCAAAGTCTGTTTTTGATTTTAACTATTCTTCTTGGTCTATCCCTTATGCCCACCTTGCATCACAACATGCACATCCCTTTTCTTGGGCTAGGCGTATGCATTACATGTTTTTGCTATGCGGTCTCTCAGTATGATTCCTATTGTGCCTGTTTTCTTTGCTTTTTTTTTAAAAAATATCTTTTCTCATTTTTTCCTCATTCTTTTTTCTCACTTTAATTTGGAAGGGGCATATCATTCTTAAGAACAAGATTGACACGTCTCTGCATAATAATTTTTAAAAGTTGACAATCAGGGTCATTTTGAATAGTTGGAGGGTGGAGACTAATTAACAAGTTGTTCCCATTGAATAAAGGAAAATTTTTTTTTCCAAACTGAATCTGTTGGGTCCCATGTCCAGGCCCATGAGACAAGATCAGGCCCATGAAGGAAGAGGCGGCCNCTTGGTGGGAGAAATCCCGCCAGACCCTTCACCTCTTGTTCATTGTTTGTGTTGTGCAGGTCCAGGTTCATAGAGACGGAGACCGGACCCTTCAACCGGAGCGCCCGCACGCTTAGGAATCCGGAGGCTCCCTAATCCGTACAGCAACCTTGGGCCCGGGATGCAACAGAATCCTTATGGAATTGTTGGCGTAATTGGGTAATATATGTTTGATAGACGTGTTTCTTCCGGGTAAGCAGTTACTGATGGGAGGGAGTCATTACCCTATTCACTATAACTATGGTTCAGTAAAATTCTTGGCATATTTTGGAAATTGTGCTTTCTTTGTTTCTTACTTCAATTTTCTTCAACAGATTTGGAGCATAACTCTTTTTTTTTAAAAAAAAGGTGTCTTAAGGAAAGACACCAATAGGGTGTCACCTATTTACAAAAAATTGCTGCCTTTAACAAAACAAAAGATCATAAAACACAGCCATCCAAAATCATTATAAGAAGATATTGGGTAGCCTGAATTAAAAAAAAAAGAATAAAAAAAAACAAAAAGAAGAACTAATGATTTACTTCTCCGCAAAGAATTTCATTGTCACTGAGTCCAGACCGCAGAAGAGTACCTAAAAATACCTCAACTCCAGTTCTCTCAACGGCACACCGAAAACTTTCATAGCGGGATCAGCAAACAATTTACTTCCATAACATAAATAAATAAATAAATAAGAAGAAATTGCTTTCTATGTTTAGCTCCACATAAATTTGTCTTCCTACTTCTTTGAAGCTTAGTGGAAAAGAAACATCTAGCAGTTCAATTTCACTGCATGTCCATTTCTGCTAATTAACCTTTGTTTTACTGAGGTTATATGTCGGGACATGTGGTCATAATAAATATCTAGTTATATGGAACCGACTAAAAACCGTCTTTAATAGCAAACGCTGTTCCAACAGCATATAAATAGATACAATATTGACCTAACATTCTAGATCAGTCCTTAAATGTGGCAGATGAATTTGAGCTCCTATTTTTTGACCTTGGTGCTTGGATATGATCTGCCAACTATGGAAAAATACGAACTTCCACAGTACTTCTGTTGAACTTGTATTCGTGTCTGAAACTTGAAATATAACATAGAACCAACAACATTGAAATGGATTTTTTTTTTTTTTGGTTATTGACAGATGTTTTGTTGCTTGTGCTAATTATTTCTTCTTCTGAGATTTTCTGGTTAGAGTGGGCTCTAGTATTTTATTGGCCACGTACCTTGGTTCAATGTTTGATTATGTTACAGATTTTGAGGTCAAAATTGCCAAAAACAAGTATACCATGCTAGATCAAAATGGTGTGATGAGTGGTCTCTAAATCTAGCTGGAGATGCCATAGTATAGGAGTTGCTAAACTCTGACGTCAAAGACTTGGTCATGTTAATTACAAGAACTATTTGAGTATCTCTGAGAATGAGATTGTTATTGGCCTTTCCAAGAGAGAAAAGTGAAAATATTATGTGTGGTCAATGTCAACTTGGCAAGCAGAATAAAGTTGCACAAAAAAAGGACCATAGATATCTCTACCAAGAGATTCTTCAACTCTTACGTAAGGACTTAATCATCTAGGATTGAAAGCTTAGGAGGAAAACGATATATCTTGGTGGTGGTTAACGATTTCACTAGGTATTCTTGGATAGAACTTTTGAAAGAGAAACCTGACACTTTTGAAGTTGCTTCAGCCTTGTTCGGAGATTCCAAAATGAGAAGGAATGCACCATTGCTAGAATTAAGAGTGACCATGGAAAAGCAATTCTACCTTTGAGGATTTCTATATTGAGCGTTGGATAAGCCAGAGTATTTTGCTGCCATTATTCCTCCACAGAACGGAATTATTAAAAGGAAAAAAATCATATTGTTGCGTACCAGAAATTCGGATTGTCCTACGGATCAGGGGCCGCAAATCGGATCTTCTTATTTGTCGATCTGACGCGGATCCGTCTCCATAGTCTTGAATCTGAGTCCTGTGCAACACAAAAGTAGACAAGATGGTCAGAAGGCCAATGGGGCTAAATCCCTAAAGGCTCTCCGACGCTCAAGTCAGTCATGGCCTTTTTTGAGAATAAAAAGGGAAAGATATATTTTTGTTCTCTTTTAGTTTGTATTTTTTAGAGAGAGAGAGAGAATTTTTCTCAGCCCTCCTTTTTTGTTTTTCCCTCTTCGCCCCTTTTCGTGGAGGATAACTCCTCTTTATATAGGACCTCCTCTCTCCGGAGGTTTTTGGAGGTTTTTCCTCTTCTCTGGAGGTTTTCGGAGGTTTTCTTACCTTTCGGTCGGTTATGGTTGGACTTTATCCATAATTAACCACCAGTGATAACCACCGGTTATAACCGCTTGTGGATTACATAAAATGGTTTGTGCAGTTGTTTCTTGGGTCGGTTATACTATACCCATCACATATGATTTAGGAAATGACAAGGGCTATGCTTCATAGCAAAAATCTTTCTTTATACTTCTGGGGAGAGGTTGTTAATACAATGTGCCATATTTCTAATCATGGGTTACTTGTGTCCCGGAACTGAAATAACCCCTATTGAATTGTGAAGGGGAAGAAGCCCACAATTAAGTACTTTATTTTTTTGGAAGGTTTTGTTACATTTTGAGAGATGGGAAAAATCTAGCTAGATTTTGATGATAAGAATGATGAGAGAATTTTTTTTTAATGTTACTCCCAAACTAGTAGAGCTTATGGAGTGTTCAATCTATATACACAAACTATAATGGAATCTATTAATGTTGTTGATGACTTTGGTGAGGAATCTCTTGGTGCTAATAGAGTTAATCTAGAGGACGAGAAAAATGATGAATCACGATGCAGTTGAACCTAGTGGGTCCTCTAACGTTAACAATGTCCATTATGCAAAACCTTCAGCTAGAGTCAGGTTGAATCACCCTAAAGATCATGTCATTGGGAACTTAAATGAAGGAATGTTTTGAGAGGAAGAGTGTTGAATAAACTAGCTTTCTCCTGCCATGTCTCTCAAAGTGAACCCAAAAAGGCTGAGGAAACGTTAAATGATGACTTTTGGGTTTATACTGGGCATGAGGAGGCGAAACGATCCACAAGAAATTATTTCTGGAAATTGGTAAAGGCCTTAGGATTGTATTGTTATCGGCACTAAGTAGATATGTCAAACAAAACTTATGAAACTAGTGTCATCACTAGAAACAAGGCCAAGTTGGGTCAGTTCATGAAGCTTAAGCTTATCCAGGAGATTTTTTTTATCTGCATTCACAACTTTTAAAAATAGCTGCTAGCTAAAGGATACATTCAGATTAAGGGGATTACTTTCGATGAGATTTTTGCTTTGGTAATTCATCCAGTCCATCAATTGTTTTTTAGCTTTAGAACTATATTATGACTTTTGTCTGGAGAATATATTATAGTAGCTTTCATGGAATGATTAACAAATCCATATCCTAAAAATAATAATGCTTTTGAATGAATAATCAAATGAAATAAAGCAGCTCGATTAGACCCTATGCCTAAAACTAACACCATATAACCCAATTGAGATATTGTATAATAAAACTAAACTTTTGTAATGTATTTTTGAGAAAGAACTAAAGTAGTTTCTAAAAATACTGTTATTGTTCCTATTAAATATATTATATTTATTATGTACATTGTCACTATGAAAATGAGAAAAAGTTGAGCAATAAGAAAGATTCTTGCGTTTTTAAGTTCAGTTAAACCAAATGGATATCAAATGTGCCTTCCTAAATGGATTTCTTCAATAGTAGACTTATGTTGAGCAACCAAGGAATTTATTGATTCCAAATATCCACATCACGTGTGCATGCTTAAGAAAAAGTCTTATATGGGTTGAAGCAAGCTTTGTGATCTTGGTGTGACAGATTGACTATGTATCTTCTAGAATGTGACCTTACAAGAGATGTTGACAATACCCTAATGATTTGTCAAGTGGAGAATTGCTTATTTGTTGCACAAGTATATGTGAATGATATTGTTTTTGGATGCCCTTGTTCCTCGCTCATGATTTTGTTAAAATTATGAATCCACTCCAGCTTCTTGTTTTTGCACAAGTATATGTGAATGATTTTGCTATTGTGACATCTCTCCTTGGACCCTCTGTGTCTTTTGAGTCCACTCCAGCTTATTCTTTGATAATCGGTGATCATGGGTAAGCTTACCCAATTTTTTTTATCAGCTCTTTGCGATTCAAGCTTGACAATCATGCACTGTAGCATGGGTAAGCCGTCTTGAGATGAGGTTTTGACCATTTGTTCAGTGAGCTACACATTATTTGAGATCGACAGGCTGTTGATTTTGAACATTCTAATAATGATTGACTCACCGATTGCCTTTGTGTCCAGAAGGGGGAGTGGTTTGTGGGGATGAAATTGGCCAAGTCACTAGATACATTCATGTGTGAGTTTCATTCTAGCATTGGCTGTGGCATTTGTGCTGTCGATGATATTTGCTTTGGCTATGGTATTTGTGTTGTCTATGATGTGTTGGTTATACTTGGGGAGTCATTGAAATTACTTGTGTTGAAACGCTGATTGAGTAATGATGATTATTTTGATCAAGTGATTTTATCATGGCTCCTTAAAACTTGTTTTTATTTGTTAAGGGGTAAGCACGCTAATGCTTTGGGGGGACTATCTTTTTTAAGGAGGTGTAACAAATCTTTCTTCTTGTAGAAATTTGAAGGGATAGAAAAAGAAAAACTTTTATATTTCTGTATATAAAATTATAAAACGGTTTAGCCTTTT
>JAODPA010004730.1:0-13966 GCA_025585075.1 Nepenthes mirabilis | reverse complement strand
AAAATCCTGAACAGCAGCGGTGATGGAAGGCCCAATTACATTCCAAGAGGCTTTGAAAAAATTGGCCGAAAATCCGTCCGGCCCAGGCGCTTTGCTATCTTCAATTGAGGGTGGTCTTTATCTGCTGAGGGCCACTGGTTTTTTATCTCTCTGTGTGCTTCGCCACCACAGTTCTTGGCTAGGCTTTCATACCCCATGCTTTTGGGGGTGCTGTAGAGAGAGTCCCTGTTCTGGTGTCATTGCAGTAGCTACGGTTTTGGTTGCTGTATGACTTGTGGTTGTTGGGATGGCTTTCCATGCCCGTTTGTTGCAGGTGCCTTGGTGCCCTGCTTTTTCTTCGTAGGCTGATGCTGTCTGGGATTGTCTCTCAGATTGTGGATCATGCTGTGAAGTTCTTGAAGTGCCCTGGGCTGTATCCTTAGGCGTCTGAGCCATTGCTTGGTGCTTTGCCCGTATGGGAGTTTCGGCTCCCTTCTAATGCTGACAGTATATTGGGGATGCCTCTAATGATTCACTGCTCTGATGATGGAGTGGTTGGTGATGCTGGAGGGTATCATGTTTGCCTTTTGCATTGTGGATCCCTTCTATGTTGATCCGGTGAGCCTTGATGAAACATCATGGAGTTTGTGAAGCCTCTGCCGAGTTCAGATTGCCCTCTGAAGCTGGACTCTTTTGGTGCTATTCTTGGTGTGATTGTGTGGGCTGAGCCGTCTTGCCTGTATACCTAAAATGGTTGTTAGGTGTTCTGCCCAACCTGGAGCTGGAGCTGGTGGCTTGCTACTACCTGGAGCTTGTGGCTGAATTTCTGGTGTTGCTTGCCTGGTTTCTGCTTTTGATTTGCAATGAGTGGCAAAGCTCTTCTGATGTGGATGAGCAGCAGCTCCTACTAGTGCTCTGGCACTGCTACTGTATGGATTTTGTCCAGCATTCTTGATTGGATGCTGGTATGGCCTTTCTTTGAGGGGCTAGGTTGGATTCTGCTCCACCCTGCCGATAATTGAGTTGTTAATGGTGTTGCTGCTGCTTAATAAGTGGGTTTAAGGCCTGCTGGGAGGTGCTTTTGGCGCTGTTAACTGCACTGGGCTATCAATGTAGTGCAAATCGGCTGTTTTCTGCCTGGAATTCTATGCAGTTTTGCAGATTGCTTGCTGATCTTAATTGCCTGTATTGAGTTGTGGTGCATTTTGTTGACCCAGCTAGTCCTGACAGCTGGTTGCTGGTGCTGGCTTTAGCCTTGCTCTACTTGTTTTTTGCTGGCTTATGGAGCTGCTTTGAGGTGATGGGATAGTCTGTTGTGATGTTGGCTGATCCCTTGTAGGATGGTTCCCATTGTTGGACTTTGCTGTGATCGATAATGGTTAATGCTGGGTCTGTTGGCGCAGCTTTGCTACTCCATTTGTTTGCTGAGCTGGTCTCTGCTTCTGCTGGTGCCTGCTGATGGTCTATGTAGCTCCCATTGCTGTGTGGATGTTGATGTCTTTGTTGCTGCTGATATATTACAACAGTCGGCTGTCCTTGGTTGCAGGGGAAAGGAAAATGACGCTTTCCTTCTGTATTGTGATGTAATTTTTTTAAATTTCTATAAGTTATGTAGAACGCTGGCCTCCTAGAGGTTTGTTATGTACCTTTGGTTGTACTAATTGCTCAGGGTATGCCCCAGCGGGTAATGTTTTCATCCCCAAGTCAAAATACTTGGAGATAAAACATCAATTTTGTAATTTTTTCTCCCATTAATCCAAAATACTTGCTTACTAAAAAAAAAAGTTAGACAACAGCATAATCAAGGTCAGTCTCCCTTACCTTACCTTACCAAATGGTTGCATGGTTCCAGCCAGACTCGAGTTAGAGAGAGAAGCTCTCGCTTCTCTCTTCGTCTTCTGAATTTCGAATTCAAAATTTGAATTCGTTTTAGGCCGCGGCTTCAGCGACGCTTCTCATCTGGCCGGGCGGCGCCGAAGACGGCCTCGGCCGGCCTCCTAGATGCCTCGTCCGGCCGTCTCCCATTTCTCCTCCTCTTCTTTTGCTCATGCGGCGTCACTGTGAAATCCTAGGTTCGAAATCGTCCCTGGTTTTTCAAGCCCTAATCTCCTCGGTTCGTACTTTGGTAGTGCAATTTCTTTGGCTCTGGATTCTCAATGGAATCTAGAGCTTCGGATTGCTGAGGTCTCGGTGGGTTGCTGTCTCACCTCGTTGGAATTGATGCAGCCGGATGTCCTGTGGCGTTGCTCTGTTAGTCCTCTGGCGGTGTGTCTGGCTTGGTTGGGTTGGGTGCCCGTGTGTTGTTCTGGATCGGGACACTCCGGGGGAGGTCTGCTAAGCTGGCTGAGGTAATTCTTAGGTGCTAATCTTCCTTCTCGATTGAGGGGTTACCCTGTCTGTCCGTTGCTAACATGTAGTGCGAATGAGTAGCAGTCCATTGGATTGCTGTGGTTTGGTAAAATCTGCCAGTCCGTTTCTGTTGCTGCTTTGCAACAACTTTTTTCTTTCAGTGGGATGCTGTCTCTTCTCGAAGGAATTGAGGTAACCAAATGTCCTCTGATGTTGCTCAGTTTGTTCTCTGGCTATGTGTTCCATTTGTTGATTGGGTTGGGGATGCCCATGTGTTTCTGGATTTGGGCTATGTGGCTGAGGGATGAGTAGCTGGTTGAGGCTCCTTTTGGTTACATAATTTCTTTCTGTTTGAGGTGGTGCCCTGCTGTTGTCTGGCTAATTCTGCCATATTGTGGATGATGTTGCTTTGCAACAATTCTGCTTGGACGGAATGGTTGATGAGCCTTCGTTGGCTGATCCCATTGGCTGATGTATGATGATCTTCTGTTATGCATTGTCTGCTGCCAGTTCCTTTCAAGCTGGTGTGGCAATATTGGGTGAATTTGATCCTACTTTGTGGTCTGGTGTACACTGCCAGTTTGTTGCTGTTGTAACTTTGCACCAGCTTTTTCCAGTGGCTGCTGTCTCATCTCACAGGAACTGAGGTTGCCGAATGTCCTCTGGTGCAGCTCTGATTGCTCTGTGGCTGTATGTACCATTTATTGAATGGGTTGGGGGAGCCCATGTGCTTCTGGTCTGGGACATTTCGGCTGAGGGATGAGCTGCTGGATGAGGTCCCTTTTGGTGACTAACTTTCCTTTTTGTTGAGATGGGGCTTTGCAACAATTCTGTTTTGGCTGCAATGGTTGATGATCCTTTGTTGGCTGATCCCATTGGCCGCTGTGTGATGACCTTCTGGGTTGCATTGCCTGTTTCTAGGATTGACTACCTGGCAGTTGCAACTGCTGCTTGCTATTGGGGTAATGGAGGCAGACGACTTTGATGTGGTTTGTCTTAGAAAGGAACTGATGTTGGTGCTGGTTCAGCGGTACTTCCTTGATTGGTCGGCAGTTTCAGCTGGAGCTTTGCTAAAGTAGGGGCTGGCGCTTGTTCATTACTGAATTAGGTGCTGCCTCTGTTTGAGCATCAGCTTTTGACCATATGAATTTCGAGGCATTGTTGCTGTTGCCGTGTTGTTATTTTGTATTGCTGCTGTTGGGCAGTGCTCTGTGCTGGTTGTGTCGGGATGCTGATTTTGATCTTTACCAGTGTGTGTGCCTGGGCTGCTGCCTACTCATTAGCAATGCAATTTGGGATGCCAGGTTCTGGACCTAGTTGTATTGCTGGACTTGCAGTACTCCTGGGTGCTGGTTTCTCTCTGATCCGGTTTCTGCTGCCGGCTCATCTGCAATGCAACTTGGGTTGCCAGGTTTGGGTCTTACTGTGATATGACAGTGGTGGCCTTGTTTCGTGCTGTTTTGTTGGATTCTGCTGAATTGGGTGCTGTTATTGCTGATGGGATCTTAGAAGGCTTGGTGGAGGCTTCGCTGTTATGGGCATACTGGTTGTTGTCCGCTCCTGTTGCTCAATCTGGGCACGACGCTGATCTTGGTGCAGCTGGTTGCATTCCAGTACGCTGGGCTGTTGCCAATGTGTACTATGCAGAAGCTGGGACTGGATGCACAACATGTGTTGTTGGCTGCGACTGAACAACTAATTGCTATTGCAATGCTGTTTTTGTAACTTCATTGTATTTTTGTTCTTCGGTTGAACGTCGGTCTCTTAGAGGCTACTTTGGTATTTTATGATGTACCGGTTGCTCGGGGTATGCCCTAACATTTTATGTTTTAATTTCAAGTCAAAATACTTGGAGTTAAAACATAGCTTTTGTAATTTTTTCTCCCGTTAATCCAAAATACTTACTTACCAAAAAAAAAAGTCTCCCTTACCTTTTTTCTCCCACTCGCTAAAGGAGGGAAGGATTTAACCCCTCCTCTGGAAGTTCTTCAACATGGGGAGGCCATGTGGAGTGATACTCTGGTGGGTTACTTCTATGGTAAGCCTCTGCATTTTCAAACAGTTAGCTATATTGTTAGGAAAGTATGGGCTCGTTTTGATCTCAAGCATGATCAGGGGTTCTTCTTTTTCAGATTTGCTTCCAGTTCGATGCTTGAAAATTGTTTATCTAGCGGTCCATGGTCCTTTGCTGGCAATCCCCTTTTCCTTAGGAAGTGGAAAATAGGGATGTGGCACTGTATTTGCTGGTCTGTGATGCCTCTCTGCATCCATTTTGGTGGACTACTGGTGGTAGTTCCATTGCTGTTTGTCGCTACCTTTGCTGTTTGGTTTTTGAAGATCATGTAGTTGTGTTCTGCTCCCGGTACTTGGGGTGCATTTTGGTTTTGGGCAGCACTTTTGTTGTATTTGCTTATGTAAAATGACTTTATTCATTTTCTATTTTTTTGATAGAGCAATCCTCTTAGAGGTGTTCTGATGTACCCTCTGTTGTACTAGTCGCTCGGGGTATGCCCTAGCGTTTTATTTTCTAATCCCAAGTCAAAAAATTTGGAGTCAAAACATAGCTTCCTGTAATTTCTTTCTCCCGTTAATCCAAAATACACACTTGCTTACCAAAAAAAAAAGGAAAATAGGGATGCCGTTAATCAAAGATACCCACCAAAAATTCCCCATATGGATTTCCCTTTCAAATGTTCCGGTGGAGTTTTGGACCCCAACAGGCTTGGGATGGATTGCGAGTGTGGTGGGACTCAAGAAAGTATTGTCATTGGTGTTGAATACTAGGAAAATCCGGTTCGGTGTAGCCTATGTAATCTCCTAGGCCACTCATCTGCTCAGTGTCACCTGGCAAGGAAACCTCTCCCTCCTGGTCATACTTGGCATCCAGCACCTATCCTCTCGAGTTGTGCCCTCAAACGTGCCATCTCCTGCTACGAAGCCCATCAAACCCTCCAATACTCCTTCCCTTGCAGTGGGGTGCTCTAATTCATTTGAGTCACTCCAAGGACTCAGAGAGGACCCCTGTTCATCCTCTAGCAAGGTCGACGTGGGGATGGGGGGTTTGGGTGTTATCCCCGTCCAGGTTGAGTCCGATCCATCTTGCCTGGACTGTTCTTCTCCTGGGGCTATTGGTAGGGTGATACCCTCCGTGCGGTTTGCTGACCATAGTAGTCCCCCTTACCTTGCCAATTCTGGCAGTCTTTTTTTTTTTTATAAGTAATTAGTTGTATTAAATTAAAGAAAAATGTACAAGGAACTATGTTTTTTTCCAAGTGTTATGCCGACTTGGAGAAAGAAACATAGAAAAAGGGAACCCCTTAACTCATGACAATAGTCATTAAGAAATAAAATTACAATAATATTTGATTACTGTAAATGAAAAACCCACCCGGAAGCACGTGCAAATCACTCCATAGCAAGCCACTCCGGCATCTTAGAGAAAATAGGCACTCCAGAAACCAGATACAAAGGCACTCCGGAAATCTGTAAACAAAAGCAGCAGCCCGGTTGTCGCCGTAGTAGTTTGCTGTTGATGTGCCGCAGTGATGTGGGAGCTGTTGCCAATGTCGACAGATAGCATATTTTATCGTTTCTGATATATGTTGTCCTCCTGGAGGTTTTTTGTATTATTTTATGTACACGGTGCTCGGGGCATGCCCTTGTATATTATGTTTTTTTCCAAGTCAAATTACTTGGAGACAAAATATAATTTTTGTAACTTATTTTTTCTCCATTTAATCCAAAATTCTTGCTTACCAAAAAAAAAAAAAGTAAACAAAAGCAGCACACCGAAAATTTGGCATTCCGGTCACAACTCAGGCCTTTCCACTCCGGCCCAAAAGCAGCACTCCGGAAAATGCCACTCCGGCCACAATTCGCACCTGGCCAGTCTGGCCCAAAAAATACAATACTCAACAAGCCACTCCGGACTCATCAAGGCACTCCGTCCTGAAAGAGAGCGTGGAAAACATTCCGTCCACCGAGAGGCATAAGGCCACATTGGTCAAAAGGACATCAGACTTAGCAGGCCACTACGTCCAAAGTACTCCGTCCAAAGCACTCCAGAAAACTCCGGCAAAAAAATACACCAGCAAATTTCACTTCGGAAAACTTCACACCGAAAAATTGCACTCCAGACATTTGCACTCTGGCAAAAAAGAACTCCGAAAAAAAGCACTCCGGTTTTTTTTTTTTTGGAAACACTCCAACCACAATTTGGTGGAGCAAAGGAGCTCCGAAAAAGGTCGCAGAAAGGCCACTCCGGCCAAGCAGATCGACTCCGTCCAAGAGGAGCATCAAGCACTTCGGTCAGCAGGGAGCACACTCCAGTCCGTCCTTCCTAATAGTGAGGCACAAGGACTCCGGAATGTTCACAATGTGGACACTCCAGACATATGGAACACCCGATAAAGATGTTCCGGCTTTTTGGAGCTCCGAAAAGAAGAAGACAAATGGAAGCACGCAAGCCACTCCGACCATTAAGTGAAGAAATCACTCCGCCAGAAGTCACTCTGCCCAAGCCACTCCGTCCAAAAACACTCCATCTTTAGGAGGTTACCCGCCTTCCAGACAACAAATCACTTTGATTTACAGGGCTTAATCCTACTTCGAGATTTTTCCTTAGCCCGTACAGAGCTACCCACGGAGCTTGAAGCAGACGGCTCCTCAAACTTTGAAATACCCAGGGAGTATTTCTTTAAGATACGCGCGATAGGGCTGGGAGTGAGATTCGGATCGATAACTGGTGCAAGCTCCGTCTCTGGAGCCACTCCATCAGATGGAGGAATTAACTCAACATCTACACCAGGAATGGGGCCATCATCCACAGGGATGCCCACAGATGACAAGCAATCTTGAGTTGATCTACGAAACTTAATTGGGTGACAAATATCACTGCAAGGAGCCAACGCCCTGCGGCGAGGAGCGCTACTGGGAGCCTCTGCTGACAAGATCTCAGGAGCAAACCTCACCCTCTTGTTGTGGTTCCCATGTATATGACTAATTGTGCTCCTCAATTGTCAGATGCAGACCGGTTGAAGGTCGACCCCAAGGTTCTTACCCAGTCCGGTGGTTCCTTTTCCCGGGGCGCGCAGGAGGATGGGGATGCACTTGTTACTGTACCTTCTGATATACCTACAGTCCCAAGTGGATCAAGTGGACCTAGAGTGATACCTTTGCAGGTGGAGGAGGGGATTTCCTGTCAGCCAGGGTGTCCTCCCGCAGTCCTAATCGATATGGATGGTGATCCGTTGCAACTAAATCCGATTTTGAAAAGAAAAACTAAGGGGCCTAAAAAGAAAAATCTTCCTGCTTCCAAACCCCATGGTTAGTATCGCTTGTTGGAATGTTCGTGGACTAAATGGGGCACTCAAAACCCATGAAGTCAAACTATTAATCCTTTCTTCCCGCTGCTCTATCATAGGTCTTGTAGAGACTCGTGTTAAAGAGAATAAGGCATCCCATATTTCTAATATGTTGATGCCTTCATGGAAGTGGGAGTTTAACTACTCCTCTAATCCTTTTGGTCGTATTTGGATTGGTTGGGATGATAGCAATATTGTCTTATCCATTCTATCAAAATCCAACCAATTCATTCACTGTAAAATCCTTAACAAAATCAATAATCATTCCTTTTTCATCACTTTCATTTATGTCTCAAACTCAGACATCGAACGGAGAATTCTCTGGGATAAATTGCGTGCCATCCACCAACTTATCTTAGGTAAGTCGTGGGCTGCGCTAGGTGACTTTAATGCAATTAGAGTGCCTTCTGAAAATCTGGGGGGTTGTTGGCATGGTAGCAGTGCGAAGGACCTGGATAGTTGTCTAATTAACTGTGACCTTCATTTTTTTTTTGGTAAGTAAATAATTAACTGTGACCTTCAAGACCTGAGCTTTGATGGCGCCTTCTTCACTTGGAATGATGGCCGAGATTTTGGATCTCATATATTCCGTAAGTTTGATCGTGTGGTGGTAAATGATCCTTGGCTCTTGGAGCTCCGCTACAAGGCCTCCTTCCTCCCGGCCAGGCTTTCGAATCACTCCCCTTGCTTAATGTCCCTAACTTCTTCAAGGCCTCCAAAATCTGGTAGGTTTTGATTCAATAACTTCCTCACTCTCCATCCTGATTTTTCCCCCATCGTCCATCATTGTTGGAGAAGCGATATCCGAGGTTGAAGGAGTTAAATCGTAACATGGGCAATGTAATATCCGAGGTTGAAGGAGTTAAATCGTAACATGGGCAATGTATTTGAAGAGGTCTTACGCACGCGTAAGGCCCTTGAGGAGTTCCAAACGAAGAAGAAAATCTGAAAGCTGTATATCGAAGAGCTCTAAGATGTGAACTTGACTTTCTTCATCAAAAACCGAAAATTAGATGGCTCAAAAGCGGAGATCAGCGTACAAAATACTTTTTTCGATCAATTGCTAGCAACTGTAACAAAAATATGATCCTCTCATTATCCAATGAGGATGCCTTACCCACGAACAGTTTGGAGGAAGTGCGACAACTTTTTATCAATCACTTCACTCTCCTCTTGGGCACGGGTTTATCGAATGGTCCGTTCCCTTTGGAGTCCCTTCGCCCCTTTATCCTCCACACTGTCCCTGAGGACCTCCGTCCGGGACTTTGCTACCCTATCACTACAGAGGAGATCCGTATGGCCCTGTTCTCTATTGATGATAATAAAGCTCCGGGCTCGGTGGATTCTCTGCAAAATTCTTCAAAGATGCCTGGACTGAAGTTGGTCCTTCCATTTCCGAAGCTATCCAAGATTTTTTCATACATGGGAAGCTCTTAAAGCAGATCAATGCGACCGTCTTGTGCATAATTCCGAAGATCAAATCGGCTACTAAGGTCTCTGATTCGTCCCATCGCTTGCTGTAATGTCATATATAAAATCATATCAAAAATCATTGCCTCTCGCCTTCAATCTTCGCACCCCTTCTTGGTCAACAAGTGTAAAACTACCTTCGTTGCTGGCAGGCACATAGGTGATAACATTCTGCTCGCCCAGGAATTGCTTCATAGATATCACATTAATATGGGGGTTCCACGTTGAGCGTTGAAAGTTGACCCGATGAAGGCTTATGACTCCATCCAGTGGGATTTTATTCTTGCCGTTCTTGAGCTGATGAAATTTTCCCCTTGTGATCAAATGGATTTCCCAATGCATTACCATGACTTCGTTCTCTATCAATCTAAATGGGGAGTCAGTGGGGTTCTTTCATGGTGCCAAAGGTCTTAGACAGGGGGACCCTCTCTCACCCTATCTCTTAATTTTGGGAATGGAAGTCCTGAATTGTATTCTAGATATCAAGACACGGTCAAACCCTAGATTTCAGTTCCACTGAAAATGTGAGAAGTCTAGAACTGTGATGCTTGGTTTTGCGGATGATCTCCTTCTTTTATCCAAAGCAAACATTAAATCCATCCAGATTTTACAAGAGTGTCTCAATACTTTTGGTACCTTGTTGGGTCTATCCCCCAATCCGGATAAGAGTGAGATCTTCATTTGCTCTGCTCATGAAAATATTGTTCAGGGTATCCAGAATATTCTTTTTTTGTTAAGTAATTAATTGTATTAAAATTTAAATGTAATGTATAAACAGCTATGTTCATTACCAAGTGTTTTACCGACTTAAAAAAAGGAAAATAGAAGCAAAGAGACCCTGAATCAAGACAAATGTCCTTGAATATAAGAAAACAATATCAAAATCGGCATTGAAAATGAAAAACTTGCTCAGCATTTGAAATGCACTCCAAAAACGGCAAGCCCCAGATGACAAAGATCATTCCAGACGGGAAATGAACAAATGACGCTCCGGCCTCTGCTACAAAACCACTCCGACCAAAAGTGAGCAAAGAGCAGAACGGCCATCTCCAGTTGTTGAGCGATAAAGGCCATTCCAACCATACAAAGAACAAAAGGCCTCTCCGTCCACATAAACAGACTTCAAAATTTATCAATCGTATGGCAACTCCAGGCTTTGGCGAAACATAACGCAATCCGGACATGGGAGACGCTATCCTCAATTTTTGTAACAATAGGCAAGAGGGCCATACAAGCCATAAAAGCGAACAAGAACACACCAGATTCCGGAACCTCAAAAGTATGGACAAATCCTCAAAAGCAGGACAGTTTTTTTTTTGGTAAGTAAGTATTTTGGATTAATGGGAGAAAAATAGTACAAAAAATATGTTTATCTCCAAGTATTTTGACTTGAAGATAAAGCATAATACGCTAGGGCATACCCCGAGCGGACAGTACATCTGAATATACAAAATTGCCTCTAGGAGGACAATGTTTATCGAAAACGATAAAATATGACATTTCCATCATAAACAAGATTGAACACAGCATGCATAAGCTGACACACATAAACAGCTCCTCAGAGTGGTTACTTACCAAAAAAAAAAGCTCCTCATAGTAGCACGGCAAGGCACTTTGCACAGTGCACCAGCACTGAGACCATCGGCTCCATCTTCGGCTGTTGAAACGTAGCAGCAACAACACAAGAGACAACTTGACTCCAAGGCTCCAAAAAACCAATGCAACAGTCACGATGGACTTCCTAGAGGGCAGCAATTCAGCAGCCAATTACACAGGGAGAAGTCCATGGACAAGGAGGCAACTCCCAGTCCAGAATTGCAGCCAATTCCATACAGCCTATTCCAAGCAGCCTAATATAGTATCACTGCAGCATTTAGCAGGAGAGAGGAGATCAGGAGAGCCCATCAGACATGGACACTTTTTTTTTTTTGGTAAGTAAGTATTTTGGATTATAGGGAGAAAAAATTATAATATCGATGTTTTATCTCCAAGTATTTTAACTGGAAAAAAAACATAAAAAGTTAGGACATACCCCGAACAAACGGTACAACAAATAATACCAAAAAGCCTCTGAGAGGACAGTGTTCAACAAAAAATAACAAATGTAGTCTGAAATTACACATAAGCAAACACACACACATTAGCAATGCAGGAGCATCTTGTGGTGCAACGCAGGCAACACCTGGGCATTTCAGCAAAACTTCAGCTGGAGGCAACCATTAAATTGCCAGTCTGTTGCTGTTTCAAAATCAGCAGAAGAATGTTACACAACAGCAACAGCCTTGTATGTATAGTCCACCATAGGAAACTGGACGCAGCTTCAACACCTCCTTTTTTTTTTTTTTTTTGATAAGTAAGTGATTTGGATTTATTGGAGAAAATTTACAAGTATAGAATTATCACCAAGTGTTTTTCCGACTTGGGGATAAACCAAAAAAGCTAGGGCATGCCCCAAGCACTTAGATACAACTGATGATACCAGCTAAAGGAAAAAATTGCTGGTAATCATACAACACAAGAGCATCACACAATGGTAATTCCTAGACAAAAATAAACTGCCATTCCCAGGCAAAATCCAGAATGCCAGCAACATGAAAGAGCCAGCAGGCAGCCTACATGGCATTTTAGCACCAACAGCCTACGGCCAGCAGACGCAGCACAAAAACATCCGACCATCAGCTTAAGTCCCACAGCTCCACACCACAGCAGCCAGAAAGCATTCCAACAGCTCCAGCAAGACATTGCCATCGGTTGCTGCACTACTACAGCTAGCCATCAGCAAAATGCACTACAACAGGCAGCTGAACCACACAAATTGGCCCGGCAGAAGCACAAAGCACTTGAGAGCAGAATACTCCAGTACCAAAACCAGCTAAACACATCAACATTGGCTCCCACCATGCCATCATACCACAAGGGACCAGCATTTATCTCAACACAATCACAGTGCACAGGCATGCAGCACCAACCAAATTGCACTACTAAACTACAGAACAAAATAAGTTGCATAATTCTACAGAGAAGCATCATGGCCCAGTAAACGGGTACAGCACCATGACCCAACATCATCCAATGCCATTAACCCAGCAGCCACAATCACTAAATCATTGCAATAGAAGTGCAGCAACCGAACATCCTTCAGCACTGGAGTCCATTCAGCCGCAGCACTAGCATCGATAGACCAAAGCAGCAATCCATAGATCATAAGATTCAGAATTGATGCAAAGAAACAAATTCAGCTAATTGGCTGAAATTGCCAGACACAAACAATCCAAGGACATCACCAGAAGGCAAAATCAGCTGCTCCTGATGCAGAGGACGAAGCAGCTGTAAATTCAGCAAGCTAAGTTGCAGAAGAAAGATCTCGAGACAGAAGAAAATACCACTGTCCCTCAATCAGATTCTGGCCACAGCAAAGGATCAATAAAGCCAGAGGAGGCAAATACCAATCGTTGCAGCAAGCCATACAAAAGATGAAGTTGCAACAGGCAACAACATCAATACAAGTTGAATTAGCCAGACAATCAGTCCAATGGACTTCACCACAGACACCACAATTAAACAGCTCACCGGCAAGGCATCACCTCAAACAAGAAGAGCAAAAAGCCACCAAAAAGAACCACATTCAGCTGCTCATCTCTCAGCCAACTGCCCAAGCTCCATACGCACCTCGCAGCAGGACACAAGCCCACATGTATATCATCAAAACAATAGCAGCAAACTCCAAAAGACACCACTACGTCGCCAGCAAAACCGCAGCAGTGGCCTCTCCTTCCAGGGGTTCCCACCAGATCAGCTTCCATCAGCATGGATTCAGGAGATCAAGCATGCAACTGAATACATTAGCTTGCACAGAGGCATATTTCAGATGCACGGGCAGCAACCCCTGAATCACAAAATCAGCAGCATACAGTAGCCAGATTGCTTCAGCTACACATCCAGCAGCACCTTCTGCGACTGATGAGAAAACAAAATTAATGAAGCCTTATGTACAAGGCTCCAGCTGAACCCAGAGTTCAGCATGGAAGAAATACCCAGCTACACAGCCAACCAGACAAATTCAAAGGAACAACAGGCCATAACCTAGTAAGCAGACCGGACTGCCACCGAGGCGTTCATCCTCAGCAGATTATAATCATTATAATCTGCGTCTACGAGCCCTAGCCCTGTTCCACTCTTTATGTTGCACCTCCCCCATAACCCAATGGGATTGAAAAGTTTTAGTGAAACTGTGTTAAAGGTAAGCTTTTTATAGTGACTGGCCCCACCGCACTACGACCCCACCGCACTACGGCCCCATAACCCAGAAACCCCGAAGGATTTTTTGGGAGGCACAGTACCACTTTATGCTTCCGCGGAGAATCGAACCTGGGTGGTGGAGGAAAGAGAAATCTTTTTTAACCACCAGGCCAACGCCGCTTCGGCGACATTGGACAATTCTGCCTTTCCACCTCCACGCAACCGAACAGCAGTAGCCCAACGCTCACCAGCATATGGTTCCAACAGCACAAGTGGCATCAACCACTTCATACAGAAACAGCACTCCAAACCAGCACCCTTCTAAATCAGGAACATCCCTAGCTGTGCATCCGCAGAATAGAGGAAATCCACCCAACCACAAGGCAATTGCAGAACTGCCAACATGGATTGAACCGCTGAGCCTTACAGGCTCACAGCAAACCAATGGGCATCAACACAGCCCACAACACAATCATCAAATACCAGGAATTTCCTCATTTCAGGCTTCAGCAAGCAGGAGGAAATCCCCATCGCAGCAGGATCAATTGCACCCAATAATGCCACGC
>JAODPA010004719.1:0-13966 GCA_025585075.1 Nepenthes mirabilis | reverse complement strand
TCGCTCCGCGTGGACGATTATTTTACCGCCGCTCGGGTGCGTTCTTCAATACCGTGCGACCGGCTTCGCCGCCCAACAAAACACTCAACGCCAGACCACGTGCCCAAACGCGTCTTCTTTTACCTCATCGCGGGTCGACCGAAGAAAAAGACAGAAGGGTGCAACACGAGGACTTCACAGGAGGTCACCCATCGTAGTACTACTCTCGCCCAAGCACGCTTAACTTCGGAGTTCTGATGGGATCCGGTGCATTAGGGCTGGTATGGTCCCGGCCTGTCTTCACCTATCGCATTTTTTCTTATACCATCTCCGTCTCGCGCCGCGTGGACGATTATTTCACCGCCGGTCGGGCGCGCTCTACAATACCGTGCGATCGGCTTCGCGGCCCGACAAAAAAATCCACGCAAGACCAATTGCCCAAACGCATCTTTTTTTACCTCATCGCGGGTCGGCCGAAAAAAAAGACAAAATGGGTTCAACACGAGGACTTTCCAGGAGGTAACCCATCCTAGTACTACTCTAGCCCAAGCAAGCTTAACTTCGGAGTTCTGATGGGATCCGGTGCATTAGTGCGGGTATGGTCGCTCCCGTCTTCACTTCTCGGATTTTTTATTATATCACCTCCGTCTCGCGCCGCGTGGACGATTATTTTACCGCCGCTCGTGCGCGTTCTTCAATACCGTACGACCGGTTTCGCCGCCCGACAAAACACTCCACGCAAGGCCAATTGCCCAAACGCGTCTTTTTTTACCTCATCGCAGGTCGACCGAAGAAAAAGACAAAAGGGTGCAACACGACGACTTCCCAGGAGGTAACCCATCCTAGTACTACTCTAGCCCAAGCAAGCTTAACTTCGGAGTTCTGATGGAATCCGGTGCATTAGTGCGGGCATGGTCGCGCCCGCCTTCACTTATCGCATTTTTTCTAATATCATCTCCGTCTCGCGCCGCGTGGACGATTATTTTACCGCCGCTCGGGCGCGTTCTTCAATACCGAGCTACCGGCCTCACCGTCAGGCTAAACACTCCACGCCAGACCATGTGCCCAAACGCGTGTTTCTTTACCTCATCGAGGGTCGACCGAAAAAAAAGACAAAAGGGGTTCAACACGAGGACTTCCCAGGAAGTCACCCATCCTTGTACTACTCTAGCCCAAGCACATTTAACTTCGGAGTTCTGACGGGTTCCGGTGCATTAGTGGTGGTATGGTCGCGCCCGTCTTCACCTATCGCATTTTTTCTAATATCATCTCCGTATTTTACCTACGCTCGGGCGCGTTCTTCAATACCGTGTGACCGGCTTCACCGTCCCGCTAAACACTCCACGCCAGACCACGTGTCCAAACGCGTCTTTCTTTACCTCATCGAGGGTCGACCGAAAAAAAAGACAAAAGGGGTGCAACACGAGGGCTTCCCAGGAGGTCACCCATCCTAATACTACTCTCGCCCAAGCACGCTTAACTTCGGAGTTCTGATGGGATCTGGTGCATTAGTGCCGGTATGGTCGCGCCCGTCTTCACTTTTCGCTTTTTTTCTTATATCATCTCCATCTCGCTCCACGTGGACGTTTATTTTACTGCCGCTCGGGCGCGTTCTTCAATACCGTGCGACCGGCTTCGCCGCCCAACAAAACACTCCACGCCAGACCACGGGCCCAAACGCGTCTTTTTTTACCTCATCGCGGGTCGACCGAAGAAAAATGACAAAAGGGCGCAACACGAGGACTTCACAGGAGGTGACCTATCCTAGTACTACTCTCGCCCAAGCACGCTTAACTTCGGAGTTCTGATGGGATTCGGTGTATTAGGGCTGGTGTGGTCGCGCCCGTCTTCACCTATCGCATTTTTTCTTATACCATCTCCGTCTCGCGTCACGTGGACGATTATTTTACCGCCGCTCGGGCGCGCTCTACAATTCCGTGCGACCGGATTCGCTGCCCGACAAAAAAATCCACGCAAGACCAATTGCCCAAACGCGCCTTTTTTTACCTCATCGCGGGTCGACCGAAAAAAAGACAAAATGGGTTCAACACGAGGACTTCCCAGGAGGTAACCCATCCTAGTACTACTCTAGCCCAAGCAAGCTTAACTTCGGAGTTCTGATGGGATCCGGTGCATTAGTGCGGGTATGGTCGCGCCCGTCTTCACTTCTCGCATTTTTTATTATATCACCTCCGTCTCGCGCCGCGTGGACGATTATTTTACCGCCGCTCGGGCGCGTTCTTCAATACCGTGCGACCGGCTTCGCCGCCCGACAAAACACTCCACGCAAGACCAATTGCCCAAACGCGTCTTTTTTTACCTCATCGCAGGTCGACCGAAGAAAAAGACAAAAGGGTGCAACACGACGACTTCCCAGGAGGTCACCCATCCTTGTACTAGTCTCGCCCAAGCACGCTTAACTTCGGAGTTCTGATTGGATCCGGCGCATTAGTGCTGGTATGGTCGCGCCCGTTTTCGCTTATCGCATTTTTTCTTATATCATCTACGTCTCGCGCCGTGTGGACGATTATTTTACCTCCGCTCGGCCGCGTTCTTCAATACCGTGTGACCGGCTTCGCCGTCCGGCTAAACACTCCACGATAGACCACGTGCCCAAATGCGTCTTTTTTCACCTTATCGCGGGACGACCGACAAAAAAGATAGAAGGGGTGCAACAAGAGTGCTTCCCAGGAGGTCACCCATCCTAGGAGTACTCTCGCCCAAGCACGCTTAATTTCGGAGTTCGGATAGGTTTCGGTGCATTAGGGATGGTATGGCCACGCCCGTCTTCACTTACCGCATTTTTTCTAATATCATCTCCATCCTGTGCTGCGAGGACAATTATTTTACCGATGCTCAGGCGCGTTCTTCAATACCGTGCTACCGGCTTCACCGTCTGGCTAAACACTCCACGCCAGACCACGTGCCCAAACGCGTCTTTCTTTACCTCATCACGAGTCGACCGAAAAAAAAGACAAAAGGGATGCAACACGAGGACTTTCCAGGAGGTCACCCATCCTAGTACTACTCTCGCCCTAGCACGCTTAACTTCGGAGTTCTGATGGGTTCCGGTGCATTGGTGCTGGTATGGTCGCGCCCGTCTTCCCTTATCGCATTTTTTCTAATATCATCTCCGTATCGCGCCGCGTGGATGATTATTTTACCTTCGCTCGGGCGCGTTCTTCAATACCGTGCGATCGGCTTCGCCATCCGACTAAACACCCTACGCCAGACCACGTGCCCAAACGAGTCTTTTTTAACCTCATCGCGGGATGACCGAAAAAAAAGACAAAATGGGTGCAACACGAGGACTTCCCAGGAGGTTACCCATCCTAGGACTACTCTCGCCCAAGCACGCTTAACTTCGGAGTTCTGATGGATTCCGGTGCATTAGTGCTAGTATGGTCGCGCCCGTCTTCATTTATCGTATTTTTTCTAATATCTTCTCCGTCTTGGGCCGCGTGGACAATTATTTTACCGCCGCTCGGGCGCGTTCTTCAATACCGTATGACCGGCTTCGCCGCCCGACAAAACACTCCAGGCAAGACCACTTGCCCAAACGCGTCTTTTTTTACCTTATCGCGGGTCGACCGAAAAAAAAAGACAAAAGGGGTGTAACATGAAGACTTCCCAGGAGGTCACCCATCCTAGTACTACTCTCGCCCAAGCACGCTTAACTTCGGAGTTCTGATGGGATCCGATGCGTTAGTGCGGGTATGGTCGCGCCCGTCTTCACTGATCGCTTTTTTTCTTGTACCATCTCCATCTCGTTCCGCGTGGACGATTATTTTACCGCCGCTCGGGCGCGTTCTTTAATACCGTGCGACCGGCTTTGCCGCCCAACAAAACACTCCACGCCAGACCACGTGCCCAAACGCGTCTTTTTTTACCTCCTCGCGGGTCGACCGAAGAAAAAGACAGAAGGGTGCAACACGAGGACTTCACAGGAGGTCACCCATCGTAGAACTGCTCTCGCCCAAGCACGCTTAACTTTGGAGTTCTGATGGGATCCGGTGCATTAGTGCTGGTATGGTCGCGCCCGTCTTCACCTCCCCCATTCTTTCTAATATCATCTCCACCCCGCGCTGCGAGAACGATTATTTTACCCCCGCTCAGGCGCGTTCTTCAATACCGAGTTACCGGCATCACCGTCTGGCTAAACACTCCACGCCAGACCACGTGCCCAAACGCGTCTTTCTTTACCTCATCGAGGGTCGACCGAAAAAAAGACAAAAGGGGTGCAACACGAGGACTTCCCAGGAGGTCACCCATCCCAGTACTACTCTCGCCCAAGCACACTTAACTTCGGAGTTCTGACGGGTTCCGGTGCATTAGTGCTGGTATGGTCGCGCCCGTCTTCACTTATCGCATTTTTTCTAATATCATCTCCGTATCGCGCCGCGTGGACGATTATTTTACCTCTGCTCGGTCGCGTTCTTCAATATCGTGTGACCGGCTTCGCCGTCCCGCTAAAAACTCCACGCCAGACCACGTGCCCAAACACGTCTTTCTTTACCTCATCGCGGGTCGACCGAAAAAAAAGACAAAAGGGGTGCAACACGAGGACTTCCCAGGAGGTCACCCATCCTAGTACTACTCTCGCCAAAGCACGCTTAACTTCGGAGTTCGGATGGGATCCGGTGAATTAGTGCTGGTATGGTCGCGCCCGTCTTCACTTATCGCTTTTTTTCTTATATCATCTCCATCTCGCTCCGCGTGGACGATTATTTTACCGCCGCTCGGGCACGTTCTTCAACACCGTGCGACCGGCTTCGCCGCCCAACAAAACACTCCACGCCAGACCACGTGCCCAAACGCGTCTTTTTTTACCTCCTCGCGGGTCGACCGAAGAAAAAGACAGAAGGGTGCAACACGAGGACATCACAGGAGGTCACCCATCGTAGTACTACTCTCGCCCAAGCACGCTTAACTTCGGAGTTCTGATGGGATCCGGTGCATTAGTGCTGGTATGGTCGCGCCCGCCTTCACTAACCGCATTCTTTCTGATATCATCTCCGTCCCGCGCTGCGAGAACGATTATTTTACCATATCGCGGGTCGACCGAAAAAAAAGACAAAATGGGTGCAACACGAAGATTTCCCATGGGGTCACCCATCCTAGTACTAGTCTAGCCCAAGCACATTTAACTTCGGAGTTCTGACGGGTTCCGGTGCATTAGTGCTGGTATGGTCGCGCACGTCTTCACTTATCGCATTTTTTCTAATATCATCTCCGTCTCGCCCCGCGTGGACGATTATTTTACCTCCGCTCGGGCGCGTTCTTCAATACCGTGTGATCGGCTTCGCCGTCCCGCTAAACACTCCACGCCAGACCACGTGCCCAAACGCGTCCTACTTTACCTCATCGAGGGTCGACCGAAAAAAAAGACAAAAGGGGTGCAACACGAGGAATTCCCAGGAGGTCACCCATCCTAGTACTACTCTCGCCCAAGCACGCTTAACTTCGGAGTTCTGATGGGATCCGGTGCATTAGTGCTGGCATGGTCGCGCCCGTCTTCACTTATCGCTTTTTTTCTTATATCATCTCCATCTCGCTCCGCGTGGATGATTATTTTACCGCCGCACGGGCGCGTTCTTCAATACCGTGCGACCGGCTTCGCCGCCCAACAAAACACTCCACGCCAGACCACGTGCCCAAACGCGTCTTTTTTTACCTCATCGCGGGTCGACTGAAGAAAAAGACAAAAGGGTACAACACGAGGACTTCACAGGAGGTCACCCATCCTAGTACTACTCCCGCCCAAGCACGCTTAACATCGGAGTTCTGATGGGATCCGGTGCATTAGTGCTGGTATGATAGTGCCCGTCTTCACTTATCGCATTTTTTCTTATACCATCTCCGTCTCGCGCCGTGTAGACGATTATCTCACCGTTGCTCAGGCGCGTTATTCAATACCGTGCGGCCGGCTTCGCCGCCCGACAAAATACTCCAGGCAAGACCACTTTCCCAAACGCGTCTTTTTTCACCTCATCGCGGGTCGACCGAAAAAAAAGACAAAAGGGTGCAACACGAGGACTTCCCAGGAGGTCACCCATCCTAGAACTACTCTAGCCAAGCAAGCTTAACTTCGGAGTTCTGATGGGATCCGTTGCATTAGTGCTGGTATGGTCGCGCCCATCTTCACTTATTGCATTTTTTCTTATATCATCTCTGTCTCGCGCCGCGTCGACGATTATTTTACCGCCGCTCGGGCGCGTTCTTCAATACCGTGCGACCGACTTCGCCGTCCGACAAAACACTCCACGCAAGACCACTTGCACAAACGCGTCTTTTTTTACCTCCTCGCGGGTCGACCGAAGAAAAAGACAGAAGGGTGCAACACGAGGACTTCACAGGTGGTCACCTATCGTAGTACTACTCTCGCCTAAGCACGCTTAACTTCGGAGTTCTGATGGGATCCGGTGCATTAGTGCTGGTATGGTCGCGCCCGTCTTCACTTACCACATTCTTTCTGATATCATCTTCGTCCCGTGCTGCGAGGACGATTATTTCACCGCCGCTCGGGCGCGTTCTTCGATACCGAGCTACCGGCTTCACCGTCTGGCTAAACACTCCAAGCCAGACCACGTGCCCAAACACGTCTTTCTTTACCTCATCGAGGGTCGACCGAAAAAAAAGACAAAAGGGGGGCAACACGAGGACTTCCCAGGAGGTCACCCATCCGAGTACTACTCTCGTCCAAGCACATTTAACTTCGGAGTTCTGACGGGTTCCGGTGCATTAGTGCTGGTATGGTCGCGCCCGTCTTCACTTATCGCATTTTTTCTAATATCATCTCCGTATCGCGCCGCGTAGACGATTATCTCACCGTTGCTCAGGCGCGTTCTTCAATACCGTGCGGCCGGCTTCGCCGCCCGACAAAACACTCCACGCCAGACCACGTGCCCAAACACGTCTTTCTTTACCTCATCGCGGGTCGACCGAAAAAAAAGACAAAAGGGGTGCAACACGAGGACTTCCCAGGAGGTCACCCATCCTAGTACTACTCTCGCCCAAGCACGCTAACTTCGGAGTTCTGATGGGATCCGGTGCATTAGTGTTGGTATGGTCGCGCCCGTCTTCACTGATCGCTTTTTTTCTTATATCATCTCCATCTCGCTCCGCGTGGACGATTATTTTACCGCCGCTCGGGCGCGTTCTTCAATACCGTGCGACCGGCTTCGCCGCCCAACAAAACACTCCACGCCAGACCACGTGCCCAAACGCGTCCTTTTTTACCTCCTCGCGGGTCGACCGAAGAAAAAGACAGAAGGGTGCAACACGAGGACTTCACAGGAGGTCACCCATCGTAGTACTACTCTCGGCCAAGCACGATTAACTTCGGAGTTCTGATGGGATCCGGTGCATTAGTGCTGGTATGGTCGCGCCCGCCTTCACTTACTGCATTCTTTCTGATATCATCTCCGTCCCGCGCTGCGAGAACGATTATTTTACCGCCGCTCGGGCGCGTTCTTCGATACCGAGCTACCGGCTTCACCGCCTGGCTAAACACTCCTCGCCAGACCACCTGCCCAAACACGTCTTTCTTTACCTCATCGAGGGTCGACCGAAAAAAAAGACAAAAGGGGTGCAACACGAGGACTTCCCAGGAGGTCACCCATCCTAGTACTCCTCTCGTCCAAGCACATTTAACTTCGGAGTTCTGACGGGTTCCGGTGCATTAGTGCTCGTATGGTCGCGCCCGTCTTCACTTATCGCATTTTTTCTAATATCATTTCCGTATCGCGCCGCGTGGACGATTATTTTACCTTCGCTCAGGCGCGTTCTTCAATACCGTGCGACCGGCTTCGCCGTCCGACTAAACACTCCACGCCAGACCACATGCCCAAACGCGTCTTTTTTAACCTCATCGCGGGAGGACCGAAAAAAAAGACAAAATGGGTGCAACACGAGGACTTCCCAGGAGGACACAAATCCTAGGACTACTGTCGCCCAAGCACGCTTAACTTCGGAGTTCTGATGGGTTCCGGTACATTAGTGCTGGTATGGTCACGCCCGTCTTCACTTATCGCATTATTTCTAATAACATCTCCGTCTCGGGCCGCGTGGACGATTATTTTTCCGCCGCTCGGGCGCGTTCTTCAATACCGTGCGACCGGCTTCGCCGCCCGACAAAACACTCCACGCAAGACCACTTGCCCAAATGCGTCTTTTTTTACCTTATCACGGGTCGACCGAAAAAAAAGACAAAAGGGGTGCATCACGAAGACTTCCCAGGGGGTCACCCATCCTAGTACTACTCTCGCCCAAGCACGCTTAACTTCGGAGTTCTGATGGGATCCGGTGGATTAGTGCTGGTATGGTCGCGCCCGTCTTCACTTATCGCATTTTTTCTAATATCATCTCCGTATCGCGCTGCGTGGACGATTATTTTACCTCCGCTCGGGAGCGTTCTTCAATACCGTGTGACCGGCTTCGCCGTCCCGCTAAACACTCCACGCCAGACCACGTGCCGAAACGCGTCTTTCTTTACCTCATCGAGGGTCGACCGAAAAAAAAGACAAAAGGGGTGCAACACGAGGACTTCCCAGGAGGTCACCCATCCTAATACTACTCTCCCCCAAGCACGCTTAAGTTCGGAGTTCTGATGGGATCCGGTGCATTAGTGCTGGTATGGTCGCCCCCGTCTTCACTCATTCCTTTTTTTCTTATATCATCTCCATCTCGCTCCGCGTGGACGATTATTTTACCGCCGCTCGGGCGCGTTCTTCAATACCGTGCGACCGGCTTCGCCGCCCAACAAAACACTCAATGCCAGACCACGTGCCCAAACGCGTCTTCTTTTACCTCATCGCGGGTCGACCGAAGAAAAAGACAGAAGGGTGCAACACGAGGACTTCACAGGAGGTCACCCATCGTAGTACTACTCTCGCCCAAGCACGCTTAACTTCGAAGTTCTGATGGGTTCCGGTGCATTAGGGCTGGTATTGTCGCGCCCGTCTTCACGTACCGCATTTTTTCTAATATCATCTCCGTATCGCGCCGCGTCGACGATTATTTTACCCCCGCTCGGGCGCGTTCTTCAATACCGTGTGATCGGCTTCGCCGTCCCGCTAAACACTCCACGCCAGACCACGTGCTCAAACGCGTCCTTCTTTACCTCATCGAGGGTCGACCGAAAAAAAAGACAAAAGGGGTGCAACACGAGGACTTCCCAGGAGGTCACCCATCCCAGTACTACTCTCGCCCAAGCACGCTTAACTTCGGAGTTCTGATGGGATCCGGTGCATTAGTGCTGGTATGGTCGCGCCCGTCTTCACTTATCGCTTTTTTTCTTACATCATCTCCATCTCGCTCCGCGTGGACGATTATTTTATCGCCGCTCGGGGGTGTTCTTCAATACCGTGCGACCGGCTTCGCCGCCCAACAAAACACTCCACGCCAGACCACGTGCCCAAACGCATCTTTTTTTACCTCATCGCGGGTCGACCGAAGAAAATGACAAAATGGCGCAACACGAGGACTTCACAGGAGGTGACCCATCCTAGTACTACTCTCGCCCAAGCACGCTTAACTTCGGAGTTCTGATGGGATCCGGTGCATTATGGCTGGTATGGTCCCACCTGTCTTAACCTATCGTATTTTTTCTTATACCATCTCCGTCTCGCCCTGCGTGGACGATTATTTCACCGCCGCTCGGGCGCGCTCTAGAAAACCGTGCAACCGGCTTCGCTGCCCGACAAAAAAATCCACTCAAGACCACTTGCCCAAACGCATCTTTTTTTACCTCATCGCGGGTCGACCGAAAAAAAAGGCAAAAGGGGTTGAACACGAGGACTTCCCAGGAGGTAACCCATCCTAGTACTACTCTAGCCCAAGCAAGCTTAACTTCGGAGTTCTGATGGGATCCGGTGCATTAGTGCGGGTATGGTCGCTCCCGTCTTCACTTATCGCATTTTTTCTAATATCATCTCCGTCTCGCACCGCGTGGACGATTATTTTACCGCCGCTCGGGCGCGTTCTTCAATACCGAGCTACCGGCTTCACCGTCAGGCTAAACACTCCACGCCAGACCACGTGCCCAAAAGCGTGTTTCTTTACCTCATCGAGGGTCGACCGAAAAAAAAGACAAAAGGGGTGCAACACGAGGACTTCCCAGGAGGTCACCCATACTAGTATTACTCTAGCCCTAGCACATTTAACTTCGGACTTCTGACGGGTTCCGGTGCATTAGTGCTGGTATGGTCTCGCACGTCTTCACTTATCGCATTTTTTCTAATATCATCTCCGTATCGCCCCGCGTGGATGATTATTTTCCCTCCGCTCGGGCGCGTTCTTCAATACCGTGTGTCCGGCTTCGCCGTCCCGCTATACACTCCACGCCAGACCATGTGTCCAAACGCGTCTTTCTTTAGCACATCGAGGGTCGACCGAAAAAAAAGAAAAATGGGGTGCAACACGAGGACTTCCCAGGAGGTCACCTATCCTATTACTACTCTCGCCCAAGCACGCTTAACTTCGGAGTTCTGATGGGATCCGGTGCATTAGTGCTGGTATTGTCGCGCCCGTCTTCACTTTTCGCTTTTTTTCTTATATCATCTCCATCTCGCTTCCCGTGGACGATTATTTTATCGCCGCTCGGGCCCGTTCTTCAATACCATGCGACCGGCTTCGCCGCCCAACAAAACACTCCACGCCAGACCACGTGCCCAAACGCGTCTTTTTTTACCTCATCGCTGGTCGACCGAAGAAAATGACAAAAGGGCGCAACACGAGGACTTCACAGGAGGTGACCTATCCTAGTACTACTCTCGCCCAAGCACGCTTAACTTCGGAGTTCTGATGGGATCCGGTGCATTAGGGCTGGTATGGTCGCGCCCGTCTTCACTTCTCGCATTTTTTATTATATCACCTCCGTCTCGCGCCGCGTGGACGATTATTTTACCGCCGCTCGGGCGCGTTCTTCAATACCGTGCGACCGGCTTCGCCGCCCGACAAAACACTCCACGCAAGACCAAATGCCCAAACGCGTCTTTTTTTACCTCATCGCGGGTCGACCGAAGAAAAAGACAAAAGGGTGCAACACGATGACTTCCCAGGAGGTCACCCATCCTTGTACTAGTCTCGCCCAAGCACGCTTAACTTCGGAGTTTTGATTGGATCCGGTGCATTAGTGCTGGTATGGTCGTGCCCGTTTTCACTTATCGCATTTTTTCGTATATCATCTCCGTCTCGCGCCGCGTGGACGATTATTTTACCTCCGCTCGGGCGCGTTCTTCAATACCGTGTGACTGGCTTCGCCGTCCGGCTAAACACTCCACGCAAGACCACGTGCCCAAACGCGTCTTTTTTAACCTCATCGCGGGACGACCGACAAAAAAGACAAAAGGGGTGCAAGACGAGGGCTTCCCAGGAGGTCACCCATCCTGGGTGTACTCTCGCCCAAGCACGCTTAACTTCGGAGTTCTGATAGGTTCCGGTGCATTAGGGATGGTATGGTCACGCCCGTCTTCACTTATCGCATTTTTTCTAATATCATCTCCGTCCTGCGCTGCGATGACGATTATTTTACTGACGCTCGTGCGCGTTCTTCAATACCGTGCCACCGGCATCACCGTCTGGCTAAACACTCCACGCCAGACCACGTGCCCAAACGCGTCTTTCTTTACCTCATCACGGGTCGACCGAAAAAAAAGACAAAAGGGGTGCAACACGAGGACTTCCGAGGTGGTCACCCATCCTAGTACTACTCTCGCCCAAGCACACTTAACTTCGGAGTTTTTATTGGATCCGGTGCATTAGTGCTGGTTTGGTCACGCCCGGCTGCACTTATCGCATTTTTCTAATATCATCTCCGTCTTGCGCCGCGTGAACGATTATTTTACCTCTGCTCGGGCGCGTTCTTCAATACCGTGCTACCGGCTTCTCCGTCTGGCTAAACAATCCACGCCAGACCACGTTCCCAAACGCGTCTTTCTTTACCTCATCGAGGGTCGACCAAAAAGAAAGACAAAATGGGTGCATTAGTGCTGGTATGGTCGCGCCCGTCTTCACTTATCGCATTTTTTCTAATATTATCTCCGTCTTGGGCCGCGTGGACAATTATTTTACCGCCGCTCGGGCGCGTTCTTCAATCCCGTGTGACCGGCTTTGCCGCCCAACAAAACACTCCACGCCAGACCACGTGCCAAACGCGTCTTTTTTTACCTCCTCGCGGGTCGACCGACGAAAAAGACAGAAGGGTACAACACGAGGACTTCACAGGGGGTCACCCATCATAGTACTACTCTTGCCCAAGCACGCTTAACTTCGGAGTTCTGATGGGATCCGGTGCATTAGTGCTGGTATGGTCGCGCCCGTCTTCACCAACCCCATTCTTTCTAATATCATCTCCATCCCGCGCTGCGAGAACGATTATTTTACTGCCGTTCGGGCGCATTCTTCAATACCGAGCTACCGGCATCACCGTCTGGCTAAAGACTCCACGCCAGACCACGTGCCCAAATGCGTCTTTCTTTACCTCATCGAGGGTCGACCGAAAAAAAAGACAATAGGGGTGCAACACGAGGACTTCCCAGGAGGTCACCCATCGTAGTACTACTCTCGCCCAAGCACACTTAACTTCGGAGTTATGACGGGTTCCGGTGCATTAGTGCTGGTTTGGTCGCGCCCGTCTTCACTTATCGCATTTTTTCTAATATCATCTCCGTATCGCTCCGCGTGGACGGTTATTTTACCTCCGCTCGAGCGCGTTCTTCAATACCGTGTGACCGGCTTCGCCGCCCCGCAAAACACTCCACGCCAGACCACGTGCCCAAACGCGTCTTTCTTTACCTCATCGCGGGTCGACCGAAAAAAAAGACAAAATGGGTGCAACACGAGGACTTCCCAGGAGGTCAACCATCCTAGTACTACTCTCGCCCAAGCACGCTTAACTTCGGAGT
The DNA here is from genome assembly GCA_025585075.1 of Nepenthes mirabilis. Lineage (NCBI taxonomy): Eukaryota > Viridiplantae > Streptophyta > Magnoliopsida > Caryophyllales > Nepenthaceae > Nepenthes > Nepenthes mirabilis. The sequence goes on along the minus strand of JAODPA010004719.1, from coordinate 1,082 downwards.
TTTGATGGGATCCGGTGCATTAGTGCTGGTTTGGTCACGCCCGGCATCACTTATCGCATTTTTCTTATATCATCTCTGTCTCGCGCCGCGTGAACGATTATTTTACCTCCGCTCGGGCGCGTTCTTTAATACCGTGCTACCGGCTTCTCCGTCTGGCTAAACACTCCACGCAAGACCACGTTCCCAAACGCGTCTTTCTTTACCTCATCGAGGGTCGACCAAAAAAAAAGACAAAAGGGGTGCAACACAAGGACTTCCCAGGAGGTCACCCATCCTAGTACTACTCTCGTCCTAGCACACTTAACTTCGGAGTTCTGATGGGTTCCGGTGCATTAGTGCTGGTATGGTCGCGCCAGTCTTCACCTACCCCATTCTTTCTAATATCATCTCCATCGCGCGCTGCGAGAACGATTATTTTACCGCCGCTCGGACGCGTTCTTCAATACCGTGCTACCGGCATCACCGTCTGGCTAAACACTCCACGCCAGACCACGTGCCCAAACGCGTCTTTCTTTACCTCATCGAGGGTCGACCGAAAAAAAAGGCAAAAGGGGTGCAACACGAGGACTTCCCAGGAGGTCACCCATCCTAGTACTACTCTCGCCCAAGCACACTTAACTTCGGAGTTCTGACGGGTTCCGGTGCATTAGTGCTGGTATGGTCGCGCCCGTCTTCACTTATCGCATTCTTTCTAATATTATCTCCGTATCGCGCCGCGTGGACGATTATTTTACCTCCGCTCGGGCGCGTTCTTCAATACCGTGTGACCGGCTTCGCCGTCCCGCTAAACACTCCACGCCAGACCACGTGCCCAAACGCGTCTTTCTTTACCTCATCGCGGGTCGACCGAAAAAAAAGACAAAAGGGGTGCAACACGAGGACTTCCCAGGAGGTCACCCATCCTAGTACTACTCACGCCCAAGCACGGTTAACTTCGGAGTTCGGATGGGATCCGGTGCATTAGTGCTGGTATGGTCGCGCCCGTCTTCACTTATCGCTTTTTTTCTTATATCATCTCCATCTCGCGCCGCGTGGACGATTATTTTACCTCCGCTCGGGCGCGTTCTTCAATACCGTGTGAC
>JAODPA010004708.1:0-13966 GCA_025585075.1 Nepenthes mirabilis | reverse complement strand
TATTGATGGGCACAGCTGTTTATAGACCTACATGAAGAAATGTTACTAAGGCTATAATGTAAAATGGGTTGGATAGTATTGAGGCCCAAGAACACACGCCCAACGTCGCATTTATTGAACTACTCCTACGTGTCATGAGTACGATCCCGGATATCATAACCACTCAGGTTAAATTAGAAAGCTTTTAACTGCTTCAATTGGACTCCTGAAACCTTAACCACTACAAACCACTAAAATTAATTATATCCGATTAATCTTATCCATTGTGGCATCACTTATCATGGAAAAACAGATATTTAAACATGGTATAAAAGGGAAGAGCATCCAAGAGAAAAGGGGGGCCCAAAAAAAATAAGACCACTCTCCGTTGAAAAATCTTTACTTGGATGGTTGAATGAAGAAGGATTATACTAAAAATCTTAAACTAAATACACATTTTGACTTTTTTCTTTAGAATTTTCTCTCTATTTTTTGACGAGAACTGACTTGAGTATCAGAATATCTTTCAGGGACAAGCCCCAATTGTACTCTGATTCTTAGTTTAGTTATGGTGCACAACTTTTCGATCATCGAAGACGGAGTAGAGATCCAACTCATAAAGAATGTGTATTTGAGACCCGTCATGAATCCGGATCTTGGTATGTATAATTGGCGCCGCCTGTGAGAAATTGAACAAAAAGCCAACTTACTATCACACTCATACAACCGTGGTAAACACCAGAAGTTACACTAACACACCCGGTGATGTGACTTCCCCCGGTAACGACCCTCTAGCAGGTAGTCGTGGGAAAGATCGACAAATGATCTTGATGGAAACCATGAAAAATTGAATGGAAAATATGGTGGAGGTGTTCCAAACTCTTTGTGTCCAGTAGGGCGGCAAAAGTAAGAAGTCCCACTATGCAGATGATAGACTGGATAAAGTCCTGGAATGCATGTTCGGTGATAGTGCAGATAGGCACTATGCAGATTTGAGAAGATTCCTTTTACGATGAAGATTAGGACTTGTCAACTCCCACATAAATTTAAAATGCCTTCATTGGACGCATATGATGGAAGTGGTGATCCAACGGATCACCTTGACAACTTTCGTACCTATTTGACTTTTCAAGGTCTCCACGAGATGAGTATGTGTTAGTATTTTTCTCTAACTTTAAAAGGAGATGCCCGAATTCGGTTCCGTCGTTTGGCACCAAATTCGATCCGTTTGTTTGAAGAGTTAGCAGATTATTTTCTGTCCCAATTTACCTCCAGTAGTAGGATTAAAAAACAACCATGGCACCTGACTTGTATCAAGTAAGAGTTAAGGGAAAGTTTGAAGAGTTTTTTGGAAAGATTTACTGTAGAAGCACGGCGTATTTTCAACTTACTGATGAAGTTAAGTTGAACACTTTTATGAACACTTTGGAGTCTGGTGACTTTTTTAAACACCTGACTCACTGGGATCCCAAAAAGTTTTCTGACGCGGAGTCTATTTTTCGAGCTTACATAGCAGCGGAGGAAGCGAACAAGGCAATGAAGTTGAGACGAGATGATCGCTCACAGTATCAATCAGATGAAAGGAAAGGGAGCGGAGACCGTGGAGATTCACGTAACCCGAAGAAGTAAGCCAGGTTTGAGCCAAGGGCTCGAAAGAAATATAAATCCTTAAACCTGACTCTGCTGAATGATTCTAGGAAAAACATTCTGATGGAGATAAAAGTGGAAAAGTTTCTGAAATGGTCAAAACCAATCAAGAACTCAGAGGATGGTAATCAATCAAAATACTGTGATTACCATCGATCTCAAGGACACAACACAGAGGGATGCAGAACCTTACAGAGAGAAATTGAGAAACTTATCAAAAATGGTCACCTTAAGAAATATGTGAAGAATCCATGACAGGCTAGTAGGGAAGAAGGAGGAGAAGAGTAAGACCAATAATGCCCCAGAAACACAGTTGCAGCAAAAGTGGTTGATATGATATCAACTATACTGCAAAATAGGTACACTCTGTACCGGACACAAGATGTAGAAAAAAGAGGCTAAGGGTAGAGGATAGAAATGATGTAATTTCTTTTGATGAGAACGATATGAGCCTTGTACAAGTTCCTCATTTCGATCCACTTGTAATTACTGCGCTCATTTCAGATGGTAAGGTTGATTACCAACTGAAATGGGTCTTCGTAGATAATGAAAGTAGTAGTAATTTGTTCTACATGGATGCCTTTTTTAGATTGGGATTAAAAAAAATCAACTTAAACATACTAGTGGACCACTTTACGGACCGGACAACGAACTAGTCTCCATTAATAAAACTATACAATTGGAAGTCACATTGGGAACGTTTCCCAGAACGACTCATATGCTCACTTTTCTGGTGGTGGATTTGCCTTCCGTTTATAACACCATCTTAGGCCAGCCATATCTAACGGCCTTTGGGGCAGTAACGTCAATCTTACACTTAAAGATGAAGTTTCCTACACCTTCAGGTGTTGGTGAAGTTTTAGGTGGTTGATCACAGGCCGTTCCTACTATTTAATGCAAGTATCTCAAGTAGTACCAAAATGGCCAATTGAAGACTTAGACTACCGAGATGAATTAACATTACAGCAGGCCCAATCTGGTGAAACAACCGAGCGTGTACTTCTTGACCCAATTGATCCGGAGAAGTATGTGCAAATTGGGAGATCTCTCTCCGGACTGTTTTGAGAACATCTTATTTTCTTCCTCTAGCAGAATGTAGATATATTTACGTGGTCACTCGTTAACATTCCTGAAATCCCGGCAGATTTAATGGTCCACAACCCCAATCACAAGCCGGTCAGACAAAAACGGAGAAACTATTCCACAGAGAAACTTATTGCAATTCATGTGGAAGTAAAAAAGTTGATCGATGCTGGGTTCATGAGAGATGTCCAGTATCTTGATTGACTATTCATCGTGGTGCTTGTGAACTAAAGTAATGAAAAATGGAGGGTGTACATGGAACTCACAAATTTGAATAAGGCATATCCTAAAGACAATTACCCGCTTCCCAGAATAGATACCCTTGTGGGCTCTACAGTCGGGTAGAATTACTAAGCTTTATGGATACTTATTCTGGAAACAACCAGATCGGGATGTGCCAAGAAGATGAGGAATATACCTCATTTATGACTGACCAAGGCAAATATTGTTATAAAGTGAAGCCTTTTGGTCTCAAAAATGCGGGAGCTATGTATCAGAGGCTAGTAAATAAAATATTTGAGGCTCAAATTGGTAGAAATATGGAGGTATATGTAAATGATATGCTCGTAAAAAGTAAGGTTACTGTGACCACATTTAAGATTTGAAGGAAGCCTTCGAAACACTTCGAAAATATCAACTGAAATTGAATCCAACTAAGTGTATTTTCGAAGTGACCTTCGAAAAGTTCTTAGATTTTATAGTCTTTCAACGTGGGATCGAAGCTAATCCTGAGAAAATTAAGTCCATAATAGAAATGGCACCACCAGCAACAATGAAGGATGTCTAGAAATTAACTATGAGGCTTGTAACTCTATCCCGATTCTTGACCAAGTCATTAGAAAAATACCTCCCCTTTTTTAATGCTTTAAGGGGCATGAAAGCAAATAGTTTTATTTGGATAGCTGACTGCCAGATTGCTTTCGAGGAATTGAAGGATTATTTGTCTTGTCCTCATCTATTGACCTCACCCAAGCAAATTGAAGATTTGTATTTGTACTTGGCCATTTCGCAGACCGTGGTGAGTTTGGTTTTAATCTAAGAATAATCAAGTATACAACGGCAAGTGTACTACGTCGGTAAGATGTTGGAAGATACTGAGAGTCGTTATTCACATGCAGAGAGAATGGCCAAGGCACTTGTTTATTCCACATGAAAATTACGGCCATATTTTTTGGCTCACAGGATAATTATCCTTACTGATCAACCTTTGAAAGTAGTATGACAAAGGCCTGATATGACTAAAAGATTAATAAAGTGGACAATAGAATTGGGTGAGTTTCGGACTGTGTTCAAACTAGGCCCAGTGATCAAATGTCATGCCTTGACAGATTTCATCGTTGAAATCTCGACCTAAACTCCGGCCACCTCAATTGGAGATGAAGGTATCTGCCAGACAGTTGAACTACCTTGTTGGACTTTACACTTTAACGGGTTATCAACACAATCCAAGAGTGGAGCCGGAATAATCATGGAGACTCCTGATGAAAAAGAGATCACTTATTCCTTAAGGCTTGAATTCCCAGCCACTAACAACATAGTTGAGGATGAAGCCTTATTGGTTGGGCTCGGACTGGCCAGAGAATGTTCGGCAAAGTGTGTAGTTGTGTACAATGACTCTGAATTGATTGTGAACCAACTTCAGAAAAACTTTGTTATAGCGAATCCCTTGGTTAAAAACTACTTGGCAAATGTAAAAAGTATGGAGTAAGGCTTTGATAAATTAGAGATAGTTCACATCTCTCGCGTAGACAATGGAAAAATAGACCAACTGGCTAGGGCTGCAGTCATTGAAAATCCTGAGCAATATTCAAGATGTTCCCAAGAAATTCTAAAGATTCTAGGCATTGAGGAGTATGAGCAAGAAGTTCTGCAGGTTATGGATCAGGAGAATTGGATAACCCCATATTGAAAATATGGGACGGATGAAATTCTACAGGAGACTCTCGAGGATACCAAACTTATAAAGAAGATAGCAAGTTGGTATGTTATTGTGGATGGAAAGATGTATCATCAAGTATATTTAACCCCATATCTCAAATGCCTCACGCTGAAGGAAGCAGATGACGTCATGGGTGAGGTCTATATTGGCATATGTGGATCCCACATTAGAAGCAAAAATTTAGCCTTCAAAATCATTAGGCAAGGTTATTACTGGCCCACAATGAAAAATGGCGCAATAGACTTTGTTAAGAGATGTGAAAACTGTTAATTGCTCGGGAATACACTTCATCAACTACCGGTTGAGTTGAAGACTTTACAGATACTGTGACCCTTTGCACAGTGAGAGTTTGATATCCTTGGCCAGTTTTCAGTGGTCATAGGTCATAGAAAGTTCGTTATTATGGGGATCGATTATTTCACCGAATGGGTGGAGGCTTCTCCTTTGACAAAAATAACTGAACATAATGCCATAGAATTTATGCGACAGAGTATTATTTGTTGACTTGGGATCTAAAAGGTTATAATAACCGACAACGGGACTCAATTTATGGGAAAGCGCTTTACTAAATATTGCACAAGTTTGGGCATCAGGCTGGCTCATACTTAGTGGCTTATTCACAGGCTAATGGACAGGTGGAGGAGACTAACAGGTCTTTATTGCATGGGTTGAAGACAAAAATGGTAGATGTTGGGGGCTCCTGGGCAGATGAATTGCTTTCAATTTTGTGGTCTGACAGAACTACGCCCAAGGAGCCAACTCGAGAAATTCCATTCAGTCTATGCTTTGGGACAGAGGTAGTGATTCTAGTTGAGATTGGGCTGTCTAGATTAGGAGTGAAAAACTTTGATTCACTTAGGAATAGCTAAAGACTTAAAGAATATCTTGACATACACCATGAGGTTTGAGAAACAGTCAAGGTGAGAACGACTGCTTACCAGTAGAGAGTAGTACGTTACTATAATAAAAGGGTAAGAGCCCGAAAGTTTGACGTTGGAGATTTAGTTCTACGTAGCATAGAAGCCACTGGGAAAATCCTCAACAGAAATAAATTGTCTCCAAATTGGGAGGGTCTATTTATTGTGTCAGCTATCCTCCGAGATGGTACTTACAAATTACGCAGTCAAGATGGTAGGTTAGTTCCTAGAACATGGAATGCGGTTCACCTAAAGAAGTTTTAACAATAGCGTTTGATGATCCAGGTGGGCTATAGAAGTTTTTCATATATTTATATTAGTTTCAATGTCAATGAGATGTTTTGCTCTCTTATGATGTCATTTACCTTTTTAATCTGTTCGTTTTATCTTTATCATTTTATCTATTATTATTTCTGTTTGAATGCGTGTATGCACGTGTAAAATTGCATCAAGCCAAATCGGCCTAGATTGTCCCTAAGTTTGGTGAGATTTCCCTCTCCCTTGTTCCCTGACCTAAAGACGGTCAAAAGAACCTCGATACAGTTATTGAGAGGTCCACTGCGATCGAAAATTTGTATCCGTTGCAACTAACCAAACCGGTTGAGCAATTAAACCTTAGGGGGCTATTTAGCTTGCGTGCTTCAACTCCCTTCTATAGGAACAAGTACCTTCAATCAACCATGGCCAGCAAATTAGAGATTAGAATTATCTACGATCCCAATTTCATTTAAGCTCGGTGTTAATAAAGAATGAAGCCAAGCGCTTGGCCGGCAAATGATTATCTACATAACAAGTAGACAATTAAAAAAATGTTAGTATATCATTAAGCTAGTACATTGTCAAAATTACATAGTTAAATAATCATTCATCATTGGGAACTCTCAGGATGAGAGGAGAGTGGCTCTCCAGAATCAGAAGAACTTCGTAAGTCAGATAAGCGTTGAATACCTCTATTACTTTCATGAAACAAGTTGATTGGAAACTGTGGGTCAATCACCAAGGCAACCTGTTTGCATAAGTTGATACCATCCAAAAATCGGGCGTTAAACACTTCTCCCAACTCCTCCGGTTTGAGAAAAGTCAGCTCAGAACACAGACGTGCGTTTTCTCTCTAGAGATCTTCAACTTGATGGCTGGCCTGCTCAAAGGCATCCTTGGCACTCTGGAGATCTTTGATCTGTTTGCTGGCTTGTTTCAGAGCATCCTTAGTACTTTGCGATTTAGCTTGCAAATTAAAAATTTGTTCTTAGCATTGTTGCAAAGTGATGGGATTCACTCGAGTTAGCCGCAAATCGTTAATTTCATCTTGCAACTGATGAATCCACAGATTCCTTTGGTGAAGATCAATTTTCAATGAGTCAACCACTTTATCATCCCGTGGGATCACTAAATGGGTAAGTAAAAGGATCAAAGCTTTTTCCACTCAATGGAAATGATTAATTAAATTCTTACTGTAAAGAATGCTGCTCTTAGGGCTGTCTCAATCAAGGAAATTCTTGCCCCAATTGCCAAAGTGGATTCAGGCCGTCTTCCAGTAGGACTAGTGTGAGGAGCTGATGCTGATTATCTTGGAGGAATCAGCCACATAGAAGATCGTTCTCTGGCCTCCTCTGGCTAATATGAAGGAGCGGTTTGATTAAATGTTAGACACTCTTGATGGGAAAACTCTTCTCCACTAGCTACCCCAGCAGCTTTCTTTGTAATGGCCTGATAAGATTTGGGCCCCACTTGTGAGTGTGAAGAGGCAGGCAATAACACCTCTTCAGTTTGGGATCTTCAGTTTCAACATGTTGGCCATGCTCTCTAGATTGCCTAGCACCAACCGATTGGCCTGTGGCCTCATGAACACTTGGGGGCTCCACAGCAGTTATTGGTGGGTCCACACCAATATCTAATTCAGGTCCTGAACTCATCTCCAACTCTGGCTCCATACCCGTTTCAACGATAGGGTTTGAAAGTGGGCTCTCAAGATGTGAAGCTTTAGGCTTTAGCACAGAAGGATTTGCCTCAACAGATTGAGAGATGGCTAGCCGCCGCCGTGATGAAACAGCCTTAGATTTTGTTCCATCAGTTCTTCTTTTATGAATTTTGGGTGGAGACGCATGGGCTGCCACAGTTTCTTCTCCACCGATCACCCATTCACTGAAGACCATCAACTTCGGTGATAGAAGACGGTCTTTATTTTTATCAACAAAAGCATCCGCCTTCACCTTAATAATTTTAGTAAACAACTTAGCAGCCGCCTCATCTTGAGAGGTAACTGTACCGGTGAATGAGTCGGCGACCCTTCCCCAACCGCCAAGAATATCAACAGATAACTTTAAAAAGAAAAATCAATTCTTCAAATCCCTGATCGGCTCATGGATTAGTCCGGAAAGACCTGTCTCCGTTGGAGACAATGAGATCTAATTGCTGCTTCGCACGAATCGAAAAATAACCTTTACAGCTATAGAGTTAAGTTTTAAACCACGAAGATGGAAAAGTATATAAAGTATATAGAAATATCTAACCACGTTCACATGGAATTTGGCAAGAGGAACGCTAAAATCTTGAAGCGTCTGAATCAACTAATAAGCAATGGGGATGCGAAAGCTATTCTTGAAGTAAATCTTGGAAATAGTCACGAAACCCTCAGGCGGGGCGCAGGCTCTGTTGTCTTCGTCGGGAATTAAGTACGATATATCTGTTGGTATTCTAAATTGGGAATACAACCTCTCTACATCTTCACCAATAAGTACTGATTGAACGTCGGTGGCACGAGTGGTAGGCATGGAGCGAAACTCAATAGGAAAGCACAGATGTTTGAGAGGAAGTTAGGGTTTGAAGATTGGAGATGAAGATGAAAGTTAACCGGCAACAATGCCGGATTTATGGCAAGATTTTTTGGTTTTTGAAAGCGAGCCACTTTTGAATTGAAAGGGCACATGGTTTCGAGGTAGTAAATGATTACAAATCATTTTGAGAATCGTCCTCATTAATGATATGGGAAATAGCATCCAAAGTTAATCATGACTGATTACTTGTTGCTGACAGAACCTTCTCAGAGATCTTACCATTTCCTTCGAAGATCTTTTTCTTACCATTTCCTTCGAAGATCTTTTTCTTTGGATATTTCAATTCTTTTCTGGAGACCATTTTTCTTTGGAGATCTTGTTTCTCCTAATTTTTCAGAGATCTCACCTTTTCTTTCGGAGACCTTTTCCTCTGAAAATCTCAATTCTTCTCTTGAGACCTTTTTATCAGGAGACCTTGTCTCTCCTAATTCTTTGGAGATCTTTTCTCTGGAGATCTCTCCTTTTCCTCCAAATATCTTTTCTCTGAGATCTTACCTTTTCTTTCGTAGACCTCTTTCTCCGGAGATATCAGTTATTCTTCGGGGACCTTTTTTCTTCGGAGACATTGTTTCTCATAATTCTACAAAGATATCACCTTTTTCTGGAAACATTTTCCACCGGAGATCTCAATTCATCTCTAGAGACCATTTTTCTCTGGAGACTTTATTTCTTGTAATTCTCAAGAGATCTTTTTCCGGAGATCTCACCTTTTCTTCCAGAGACCTTTTCTTCCGAAGATATCAATTCTTCTCCTGAGACCGTTTTTCTTAGGTGACCTAATTTCCCCTAATTTTTCAAAGATATCACATTTTCCTCCGGAGATCTTTTCTCCGGAGATCTTACATTTTCCTTCGGAGACATCTTTCTCTGGAGATTTCAGTTTTTCTTCAGAGACCTTTTTCTTCAGAGGCTTTATTTCTCCTAATTCTCCAAATATCTCACTTTTTCTTCCGAAGACCTTTTCCTCCGGTGATCTCAATTCTTTTCTAGAGACTTTTTTTCTCCGGAGACTTTATGTCTCCTAATTCTCCAGATATCTTTTCTTCGAAGATCTCCCATTTTCTTCCGAATAGCTTTTCCTCCGGAGATATCAATTCTTCTCCTGAGACCTTTTTCTCAGGTGACCTTGTTTCTCCTAATTTTTTTTTGAAATCTTTTTTTCGGAGATCTCACATTTTTCTCTGGAGATTTTTTCTCCGGAGATCTTACCTTTTTCTCCAAGGACCAATTTTTTCGGAGATCTCAATTCTTCTCTGGAGACCTTTTCTTCGAAAACCTTATTTCTTCTAAATCTTCAGAGATCTTCTCTCCAGAGATTTCACCTTTTTCTTCGGAGATCTTTTTCTCCGGAGATATCTTTCTCCGGAGATCTCAATTCTTCTCTGGAGACCTTTTTCTCCTAATTCTCTGGGTATTTTTTTTCAGAGATCCCACCTTTTCTTCCAGAGTCCTTTTTCTCCAGAGATTTCAGTTCTTCTCTGGAGACATTTTTCGTCGGAAGCTTTATTTCTCTTAATTCTACAGAGATCTTTTCTTCAAAGATCTTGCATTTTCTTTCGGATACCTTTTTTTTTCGAAAATCTCAGTTCTTCTCCGGAGACTTGTTTTCTTCTAATTCTCTAGAGATCTCATCTTTTTCTCCGAAGACTTTTTTCTCTAGAAATCTTTTCCTTCGAAGATCTTAGTTTTTCTCTTAAGACCTTTATTCTTTGGAAACCTTTTTTCTCCAGAGATCTTATTTCTCCGGAGACGTTGACTTTTCTGAGATATTGTCTTTCCGGAGACCATATATCTCATGAGATTTTACTCACTCTAGACCAGTTTCGTTGATGATTGACTTCGAGAAAGTCAACTGCAGGGTATTTTCACTAAAATAATGGTAGAGAGAAGATTAGAAAGGGGTTTGCCATCCGCGAACATTCCAGAGGTTTAAAATTTAAAACCTCTGGCATGGAAGACTTGTTATGGGTACAGCTGTTAATGGGCCTACATGAAAAAAAGCTACCAAAGCCACAATGTAAAATGGGTCGGATAATATTGAGGCCCAAGAACACATGCCCAACATCCCATTCATTGAACTGCTCCTACAGTCATGAGCACGATCCTGGATATCATAACCATTCAAGTTAAATTAGAAGGTTTTTAATTGTTTCAATTGGACTATTGAAGTCTTAACCACAACAAACCGCTATAGTTAATTCTATCCGATTAGTCTTATCCATTGTGGCATCACTCATCATAAAAAAACGGACATCTGGATATGGTATAAAAGGAAAGAGCATCCTAGAGAAATGGGGAACCTAGAAAAAAGAAGACCACTCTTATGTGAAAAATCCCTTACTTGGATGGTTGAATGAAAAAGGACTATATTAAAAATCTTAAAGTAAATACACATTTTGACTTTTCTCGTTAGAATGTTCTCTCTATTTTTTAGACGAAAACTGACTTGATTATCGGAGTGTCTTTCAAGGACAAGCCCCGATTGTACTTTGATTTTTGATTTTATTATGGTGCGCAGGTCTTAAATCATCGAAGACGGAGTGAAGATCCAATTCATAAAGAACGCGTGTTCAAGACCCATCACGAATTCGGATCCTTGTATGTATCAATTATTATGTTTATTCTTATTATTTGGTATTTTTATTATTAGTACATATTATTATTATTATTATTATTACTATTATTATTATTATCGTTATTCCTACCTTATTCCTCATACTATTCTACAAATCAAATAATTGAATACTAATTCCCATCTGATTCTATTCTAACAACCAAATATAGGAATAACAATTTCAACTCTATTCTCATCATATTATATTTATTGGAATAACTATTTTATTTTTACCAAATTCTATTCCAACAACTAAATGTATCATTAGTTATAGTTAGGTGAAGCCTATTGCTTTCAAACAAAAATTGGAACGAATAGCCCAACCCTCTTTAATGAAGTGAAGCAATCGAACTTGTTGCATGATGGCGACTGACATCCTTTTCTCGAAATACCACATCTAGCAACTCCCTATCTTTCCCTTTTTCCCCTATTCCGCACGTCTGGGAGGTGGGATTCTGCCATCAGTCGTATTCGATTTTTCAGATTGATTCACTTTATAAAAATAATAAATTTGGACGGTCGAATTTGGCTGAGTAGGAAATCCGACCGCCTGGATAGGAAAGTCGGACGATCTACTTCGTCCGTATACAAAGCAGGATTCCCGTTTCCTATTATAGTCATAGTTTTATTTTCATGTCTAACTTATATACGAAGATATTTATATACCATAGACCAATTTTTGTGTGACGGCATTTGCCACCCATCTGATGGCGCAATTATAGAAAAGAGAAGCTGGTGTCTCTACCCCATCAGGGGTGGATAAGTTTGCTTCCATTTTCTGCTTTTTGCGGCGCTGGCTTTTCATCTCCCTCGGTTAATGAATCAAGCTCTTGCATTGGCACAAGGGAAATTAATATAAAAGAAATTTTACTTACCCCAGAACAAGGATGGGCAATTGGTGGCCTCTCGACAGTGAAGGGGTGGCAGTCTGTTATTCTCTTCATGGATCGTGAAAGAGAGGGAATCCAGTACTCTCTAACCAGTCGCCATAACCGCGCAACAAGGCTCTCACTGTGAACTGCTTTGCTTTGGCTTCGCTGCAATTTTTCTTGTATCCTCCCCAGTGAACCCTGCCTCTTGTGTCTGACCCAGGCCCGAAGTTCATGTACTCGATGTATTCTACAGTGTCTAAATTGCTGTACTCGTCCCACCTGCGCCAGCCCTGAGGGTTGATCAGATCTCCTAAGTAACTCTTCATGATGACGGTCCTCGAGTGGTTCCGCCACGGCCGGCCTAGATAAGTCGACGAGAATCTCTGATCCGACGCAGCGAAGTCTGATGCAGCCTTGATAGTGCAGTTGTGCATTGCAATGCCGGTGTTCTGATTCGGATCTTCCCTCCCCTGAGCGGTGACCACGTTGCTCTGCCCGTAGCGCGGCTTGCGCACATGTATGAGGCAGTTCTGGAGGATGGCTGCCGCGTTTCCGAAGATAAAGTCGACTGTTCCTTGGATCGTGCAGTCACGGTAGAATTGGCGGAGCGAATGCGCATAGAGGGTGTCCTGATAGGAGCTGAAGTTGCAACGGTAAAAAGCCGAGTTAGCAGTCACCCTTGCTGCTACTGCCTGATGCTTGTCCGGACCTGCTGTGTTAACAATGGCAAGGTCCCTGGCCAGAAACCTGTCGCCAACAATGGCTGCAAAATTACATGCAGGAGTTAAAAGCCCAATCAATGAATTATGCTGTTTGTTCAGAAATTCTGGAACATCAGGTGGCAGAAACACAACGTACTCAAGGTGGCTGATTCGAAGGTTGAGAATCCATCGTCGAAACACCTTGACCCAGTAATCACTGTGGAGCCCATACCATCTCCCACTAGCATGATGTTAACCTTGTTCCTGGGTATCTCCACTTTCTCCGCGTAAACTCCAGCCTTTATCTTGATGACAAACCTCTTCACCCTCATGTTTGGTGCCATCTTTACGGCTTCTCCGACTGTCTTGCAGTCGCCGCTGCCATCGCTAGCAACTACTATGTCTGGTCTTAATCGGGCGCGTATGCCCATCATCTTGCGCTCGCGCGGTGTCATCCATGAAGGGTGTAGGTTTCTTGATCCTCTTAGGGCCCCTTTTACATAGCGCATTTCTTGCAGATTACTGTTCTCCAGGTATTTTAATATGGCGAGACAGTGGCTGATCATTCGAGATATGGGAGTCATCTGGATTTCAAGGTAAACCCCGAGACCCTCCTTTTCGTTGTTTGACTCAGAATTGGCTTCCTCCAAGTCTGAGAATCCACCAACGCAAGTGTTCTCGTTAGTCATGGCGGCACTCAAGAGTGTCTTGAGGTTACTATATGATCTGCCGACGGGCTCGGGGAAGGTGTGGAGATCGTCAATGGCTAGCTGAAGTTCATAGAGGGTTTGATCTAACATGTCCATGCAATCATTTAGTGCGTTCTTTTCCTGCCGGTTCAGTTCTTGGGGAGTAAAGAAACGTGTAGCCGTGAGTTGAGAAGTCGTGACGAGTTTCGCAACGTGATGAATGGCCAACTCGATAACGTGATGGAGAGAGGAGGTGTTCTTGGATGCAAGAGCGGCAACGCTGGTGAAGCAGAGGGAAGGATAGAGGGACCTGGAGCAGGCGGTCTTGATTAATGGGTGCAGGGTTGATGTTGCAGGCCGATGAGTTGTTGAAGTACGATGATTCCTTTCATGGCCGTCGAATGCGAGCATGAGAAGTGAAGCGATGGGGATAATTGTCATAGTGAGGCAGACAACAAGTGTAATCTTTTTGCTAGGATGGGTTCTTGAGAGTTTCTTTGAGTGTTCTGTTGGGTTCTTGATAATGGCGGCCGTCTCCATTTTTCACTAGAAGCAGGGCAGAAAGAGCATCTGTGTACCTAAAATAGAGTCTTCTAAAAACTAGGACTTCAACATCAAAAGGCAACTCTCAATGAGAAAATGAAAAATAAAAATTAAAATATTTTGCTATTCTAATCTTATAAAGAATAAC